>LPNX010209680.1:0-48623 GCA_001517045.1 Pseudotsuga menziesii | reverse complement strand
AAGCCCCTTATACTTATTCGGAGAACTCAACATATATCCAAATATCATCTCAGGGCTGTTAACTTTAGATTTCCAGAGATATAACCAAAAAAGCCATCTACCCCGCCTCACTTTTTGAAAATTTAAAGTCGAATACATATGTTAAAAGAAAGCATCCATCCGTTCTGTACTAAGTCCATCCTTCGGAATCGAATTAGGTACTGGCACAATATTTTCAAAATATTTTTTTTAAAATTTTTTTTAGCAGGCGTCGCTTAAGCGACGCTTTCAGCTGTCGCAAATCCGACGTCTTTTGTAAATAGCCGTCGCAAATACGACGCTTTACACTGTCGCTTTTTCGACGTTTTGGTGGCTATCTGTCGCAAATCCGACGCTTTACACTGTCGCTTTTTCGACATTTTGGTGGCTATCCGTCGCAAATCCGACGCTCTAAACTGTCGCTTTTCCGACGTTGTTTGTAGATATCTGTCGCAAATCCGACGCTTCTTGCTGTCGTTTTTCTTATAAAATTTCACCATTGTCAAGGATATTGTGTCGCTTAACCGACGGTTAGTTAGCTGTCGCTTAACCGACGGTTAGTTAGGTGTCGGAAAACCGACGAAAAATTTCCGACGCTTAACAAAAAATCAAAGTGTCGTACATGCGACAGGGAAGTGTCGAAAATTCGACATGACGGCCGTCGGATTTTTGGTCAAAATGTAGTAGTGCCGGGTCGTGTCTGATAGGGTCGTTGGTCAATCTGGCTAGGTCAGGTAGGTTGAGGCTAGCCATGAATGGCAAACTGGAAGAAGGATGTGACACGGTAGTGGGTTGGACCAAGTTGGGGCCGATGTCCCCAAGTGGAGGGGTAATGTGAGGGAGGTTACCCCCCAGTGGGGGAACTAAGGTGGTATAATATGGTCCTGCACCACCATGGGTAGTATGAGTCACTGATGGAGTGGGGACGGGTATTCCTACTGCGGGAATAGGTGCCGTGAGGGGAACGGTAGACGGGGGCCCCGTGGAGGGAATACCCAAAGTAGGTGTGGTAACTGGTGTAGTGGTGGATGTGCCACCAACGGTTCCGACCAAGATGGGAGTGGGAGTCACGCCAGCCATGGGGCTAGTAGGGGTAGTGTAAATGGGGTTCTTGGACTCTGGCTCAGAATCGGAGGTAAAATAAGGGGCGTCAATATCTGGTGACTGAGTCCTATGCCACTGACGAGTGGAGTTGAGTGACAAGGCTCGAGATCTATGATAAGTGGTATCAAGTGAGGATGGTCTGCATCGATGACGGGTGGTTTCAAGTGAACCGTGATGTGGGGGTTCGCCTCTGAGGCGCCGAGAATGTCTCGGGAACTCAATGGTGACAAATGGTGTCAAATCTCTGTGGGTTGAGGTGAGTAAAAAACAGCTCAAAAACCCTAATGCAATCGAGTGTGCAGAAGGAGAGCTCAAAAAATAGGGCACTCAGGCCAACAACCAACTCAAAACACCCACTGTAACATCATGCTACAATAGGCGGAGTGTCAACAGAAATGGCCAGAATACCAACAAGCAGCAGGTTGCCTACAAATAAAAAATGGTGGACTCGCTAGACCAAAAGGAGGTAAGGGAGCATGCAAACACCTAACTAAAAGTATTCTGACTCAACTAGACATATCCTCTGCAAGGTGATGAAATCCAAGTCAGACAATATGAATAGGAAAGCCAAGTGGCTGAGATATCCCCCTACCGGGAGGGACACCGGGAAGTCAATCCTAGAATAATGGCAACTAAGATACCCCTTTCATGACACGTCCAGAAAGGTAAATCTACCGCTTGGTCCTTTTACCGCAATACCCCTATACAGGGATATCCCGAGAACTGCAAAAGGTAGCCCTTCAGTTACTGAATGGAGTTCGGTATTCCACTCAGGCCTCCGGAACCAATCTCACGACTTCAACCCTCCTAAGGGAGAGGCCTTCTGGTAAACTGGTTGTGACCGTGCCAAAAAATACTAGGGGATTTTGGTTCCCTAATTGGACAATAGCTATGTCTCAAGTGTAAGTAACCGAGGGGTGTTATTGGAAGCCTATCCCCCCGATCCTACCTAACTACAAAGATTCTTTTGTGTTCCCCAAGTGGGGTTAGAAGGTTGGTTGAGTTAAGTAGTTTTTTAAGTCTCACTTGAATTAGGTGACAGAGTGTGTGCTCATGAGGTGATGAACTAACAGTAATATTGAACTAACAGTAATATTGAATTCAAAATTTAAACATGCAAAATTTTCTGAAATAAGAATGCTGAAATTTTAAAAACAATGCTGTAAAAAGGTAACAGAAATAATGGTGCAGAAAAGGATGTAGGGGAGGAGGGCTATAGGTAGAACAGATGGCTGTGCAGATACAGAAAATATGGCAGCAAAGGGGCTGGGGTCAAATACAGGTAAAACTGTAGAAATTAGACCGCGGGTCTGTGGCTGGATCGGGCGGTCGGACCGCGGGTTTGAAGGAAACAGGCGCGGATAGGTCGCGGGTTTCTGGCCGACAGAGGTGGTCGGGCAGCGACTGCGGAAGGAAATGATGCGGTCGGGTCGCAGTGAAGGGGCTCAAAGGTGCAGTCGGGATGCAGGAAAATGGCCAACAGGGGTGGTCGAACCGCAGAAAACAGGCTGATTAGCCGCGTCCGGATCGCAGGTAACAGACTTGAATCCACCGGTAGGGCACGGGAAAAAGTCTGAGAGCTGCGGTCTGGTCGCAGGTAAAGGCCTGAAACACTCGGTCGGGCCGCAACTGCTGAAGGAAAAAATGCGGTTTACGACAGCCGAAAGAGACAACTGAAAGGAAAAAACAAAAACTATTGCAGAAAATAAAACAACGGAGTCGCCAAAACTATAGCTAGGGTTTTACCCCTAGCTTGTTCGAATGAGCACCTACTAAGGAAAATGGATTCCTTAGTAGCAGTTCAATAAAATGTAAACTAAAAGATATAACAGAAATAAAAACTAAATCTAAACATGTGCTTGAAACAAACAACAAAATGTAAAGAATGGTTGTTTATTGATAATACCTCCAATGTGAAGGTTGGTGAAGCCCTTTGCGCTGGTCCGAGTAGGTGGCTCCGAGCTTCAAGCTGCTCCTTCTCTTTCTCCAATGGTGGAAATGGGCCAAAAGGGGCTCTCAATGGTGAAAGTAGCTCAAGGGTGAGCTAGGGTTTCAAGAGCAATTTTGGCAGAGTCAGGATACTTGTGATTGTGGATGTGAAATAAGGGGTCTCCATCACTTATTTATAGTTTTTTAGTGGTGGAGTGCTGGCCCATGGTTTTTGGAAACCATATGGTTTAGGGAAGCTTTTTAGGGTTTTTTCCTCTTTTCCTCTTTTTTCCTCATTATTTTATATTTTTTCTTCCCTTTTTGGGGATTTTGCTTTTTAGAGGAATTTTGGATATTTTTGGAGGAAAAAGGGGTTTTTTGGCCTTTTGGAGGCATATTAAATGGTTTTATGGGTTCTTAAGGGAAATATGGTAGGAAAATGAACAAATGAGCCATGTAATGCGGTAGATGAGGTAGTGAACACTTTTTGGGTGTTAACAATACTGGTTGTAGGCCTAGCCTCCATGTAGGTCTTCTTCTAGCACTTATATCTAACGCTAAGTCAGAATGGCCCATCTAGCACTTATATATGATCATGTAGAAACCAATCCTATAATCATATCAGAAATTCATGCCCAACACTCACATCTGACCATGTGGGAACACATCCCACAACCCTCTTAGAAAGGCCCAGCACTCACATTTGACCATTCGAGGAACCAATCCAACATACATGTCAAAAAGGCTCTGCATTTACATTCAACCATGTGAGGAACCAATCCAACATACATGTCAAAAGGGCTCTGCTCTTACATTCGACCATGTGAGGAACCAATCCAACCTACATGTCGAAAGGGCTCTGCACTTACATCTACCCATGCGAAGAACCAATCCAGCATACATGTCAAAAGGGCTCTGCACTTACATCTGCCCATGCGAGGAACCAATCTATTATACATGTCAGAAGGGCTTTGCACTTACATCTACCCATGTGAGGAACCAATCCAGCATACATTTCAAAAGGGCTCTTAGTCCTAGGCTGAAGATTCCTGGTAACTGACCAGGTGCCTCCATTCAGAGAATGGCATTCAACACTTATATCTGATCATGTAGGAACCAATCCTATAGTCACATCAGAATGGCTCAACACTCATATCTAAAATGGAAGGAACCAATCCTCTCACCATGACTGAATGGCTCAGCCCTTATATCTGACCATGGAAGGAACCAATCCTCTCACCATGTCAGAATGTCTCACAGACTCATCACTTCCCTTTGGAGGGAACCTCGATCTAGAGAACACCAAGCTTCTCCCTGAAGTACTCAAACTTCACCCTAGCCAATGGCTTTGTAAAAAAATCAGCTATCTATTCATCTGTTGCAACATACTGGAGCTTCATTGCTCCCCTCTGCACCATATCCCTGATATAGTGATACTTGATCTCAATATTCTTTGACTTGTCATGGAACATCGGGTTCTTCGACAACTTCATGCAACTCTGGTTGTCACAATGTATACAAGTACCATCCATCTGGAGATCAAATAAATCAGACAATAGCTTCCTCAGCCATACTGCCTCACAACTAGCTGAACAAGCTGCAACATACTCTACTTCATCTGGACTTAGTGCCACACAGGATTGATTCCTGCTAAACCAAGAGATCACACCTGGTCCCATACTGAAGCAACACCCTGAAGTGATCTTCCTATCGATGACACTGCCTACCCAATCTGAATCAACATAACCCTCCAGGTTAATCTTCTGATTCACCTCATACTTGATCCCATAGTTAATTGTACCCCTTAGGTACCTCAGAATATGCTTTGCAGCAATCAAGTGAACATGTCTCTGATCTGTCAGAAACTGGCTCAAGGTGTTCACAACAAAGCAAATGTCTAGTCTCATGTTTGTCAGGTACATCAAGGACCCAATCATCTAACAATACATCATAGCATCAACTGATTCTGATGAAGCATCACTCAATAGCTTCAAGTTCAATGCCATAGGTGTGGTCATGGCCTTGCATTCCATCATCCCAAACCTCTTCAGGATCTCTACTGCATACTTCCCTTTTTCGAGGGAGATTCCATCCGCATTCTGCCACACCTCCATGCCTAGAAAATAGTGCATCATACTCAAGTCCTTCATTTCGAACTTAGCAGGAAGATTTCTATTCATATCAATAATCAACCCATCCATACCTGTTACAAACAGATCATCTACATACAGTAGGAGAATCACTGGGTTGCCATCTTCAACCTTGTAGTAAAGGTTGGAATCTGCTTTACTTTTGGTAAAGCCCAAACTAGATAGAAAGCTGTCAATTCTGCCATACCATGTCCTGGGTGCTTGTTTCAAACCATAGAGGGCTTTCTTCAATCTACACACATGAGACTCCCTATCATGTGTCTCAAAACCAAGTGGCTGCTCTACATACACTTCCTCTTCCACTACACCATTCAAGAAAGTAGTCTTGACATCCATTTGGTGTATCTTCCATTTCATTACTGCAGCCAGAGAAAGTACTAATCTAATGTAAGCGTATCTAGCTACAGGTGCAAAGGTTTCTTCATAATCTATTCCTTCTTTCTGTGTGAAACCATGAGCCATGAATCTTTCTTTATATTTCTCTATGCTACCATCTGCAGCATGCTTGATCTTGTAGATCCATTTTGAAGTTACAACCGACTTCCCTTCTAGTCTTGGGACAACATCCCAAACATCGTTCTTCATGATCAATTGATACTCTTCGATCATAGCATCCTCCATTCTTTACATTATGTCGCTTCTTCATAATTGGAAGGTTATTTATTGATAAAGTCACATAGTAAAGCTACATACCCAGAGCAGGATCTGGTTCTCTTTCTTTCTCTGTGATTCTCTTCTGGAGCCCCATATCTTTCCGCACCTTGGAAAGCTTCTTGTACCCAAGCAGGTTTCCTCTTGTGAGGATTCTTCTCTTGAGGTGGATCTACAGGTTTTTGAGGTTCTTCAAATTATCGATCTTTTTCTTGAGTTTCTTCGTTCATGGATGTATCATGAATTTTGGGTGCTTCTGCTTCTTTAGGATCTTTAGCAAGTCTCTTTTTGGATTTGTTGTAAGTTGAGTCTTCGTCAAATGTTACATCCCTGGATGTCGATCTTCTTAAATCCTGGGAAGTATATTCTGTAAGCCTTCGATCTTTCAGAGTATCCCACAAATATACCCTTCTTTCCTGAAGGATCTAACTTTGTCCTCTTTTCTTTCAGAATGTGTATGTACACTAGACAACTGAATATTATGAGATGGATGACTTCTGGTTTCTTGTTGGAAAAGACTTCTTTAGGTGTCTTGTTCTCGAGTACTCTATGTGGAGTACAGTTCTGTACATACACAGTTGTTCTAGCAGCCTCTACCCATAGATGCATGGGAAGATCTTGATCATGAAACATTGCTCTTGCAACTTCCATGATAGTTATATTCTTCCTTTCTGCAACCCCATTCTGTTGTGGATTATATGGAGCGGATAACTCCCTCGTAATCCCTAATTCTTTGCATTCTTTGAATTCATTTGATGTGAATTCTCCACCATTATCTGATCGAAAGGTCTTGATCTTCTTTTCTGTGTGGTTCTCGATCAAGGCTTTGAATTCCTTGAACTTGCTGAAAACTTCATCTTTGTTCTTCATTAAGTAAATCCATGTTTTCCTAAAAAAGTCATCAATAGAAGAAACATAGTATACATACCCACTTAGTGAACTTGATGACATTGGTCTGCATACATCGGAGTGGATGATTTCCAAGATTCCTTTTTCCTTGCTCTCGCTACTTGGAAATGTCTTCTTTGTATTCTTTCCTTTCGCACATCCTTTGCAGACTCCATCATGTTTTGCTTGAATTTTTGGAAGACCTTCAATAGCTTTGCTTGCAAGTGGTAGTGCTCTGTAGTGCACATGAGCAAGCCTTCTATGCCAAAGTTCATTTGGCTCTACTGTGTCATGGACCAAAGCTTGTTCTGGATGGCCCTTCAATTTGTATAATCCTCCTTCTTATTCTCCAATTACTATTGCATCGTCAATAGTCTTTCCTCTTGACCACATGAGGACTTGGCCATCTACAAATGCAACCCTCATGCCTTTTGCATCCAGTGCCGATATGGAGAAAATATTCTTCTTTAGTCCTGGTACAAACAAGACATCCTTAATTTTCATAGACTTTCCAGAGTCTAGTTTGTAGGAGGATTCACCACTACCTTTTATGGGATATTGGTAGTCATCCCCAAGTTTCACCTTATAGGGTGAATTATGTTCGGATAGTTTCTCAAAGGATTCCTTGAATCTTGTCATGTGTTTGGAAGCCCCACTATCAATAAGCCAATCTTTGCTTCCATGAGTGACATTTCCTATGAGAGCGAAGATCAGAACATATTCTTCTTCACTTGAAGAGTCTTCACTTTCTTGTTTTACTTTCTTCCTGGGAGGATCATTATCCTTAGCAGTGTGAGCATGATGTCTTATTTTGGAGTTCTTCTTCTTCTTGGATCCATTTTTATTCATGGGACAATTTCTAGAAAAGTGTCATATTTCATCGCATGTATAACATCTGAGTTTGGATGGATTTTTCTGATGAGAATGCTTACCTTGGTGATGATGATTTTCCCTTCTTCCTTTCTTGGAGTGTACTATGAGAGCTTGATCTTCACTTCCCATATTTTCTTATCAAGCTTCTATTCAAGCTCCTTATTGAGAACATTCTTCCCACATTCTACTGAACTTGACTAATTTCTTCCTATCACAGATTCCTTGGATGAAAGAATCCCATGTCCTAGGGAGACCATTCAAGGTTGTCATCACAATTTCTGCATTCTCCACTTCTTCATCTACTTCTTCCAACTGTTCTTTGATCTGGGAGACCCTTGTGAACTATGAGTGGATGGTATCCTCATTCTAAATCTTTACATTCTTCAATTGGTTCCTTAGAGTCATCTTCTGATTGATGTTCTTCCCTTCAAATAGTTTGGTTAGGGCATCAAACATAGCTTTAGGAATCTTGAGGGAGGAAACCTATGGTATGAGGTGATCCTTGATTGAATCAGCAATAATCCTCTTTTCCATAACCAACTTCTTCTTATGTAAGGACTTAGCTGCATCTCCCTCTGGAACTGGAACCTCCTCATGGATATAGGAGTCCAACTGATTTTCTTCCAGAACCAGGGAAATCCTATACTTCCAGGCTTGGAAGTTATCAGCTCCCTCAAGATTTTCATCAAGCTTGGTATGATGAGACATCTTAACTAAGAACCTCAAATGGAAATTCAAAAGATTTAGATCTTACCAGGTCAAGATGTCAGATCTAGATTTGGGGCTGAAATTATGCAGTGCTAGTTTAGGAGCAGATTAGGGTTTTGCTTTTCTGGAGTTCTATCCATCCAAATGCTTTGATCTTGATCTCTAAACTTCAATTTTGGGAAGGAGAGCAATCAATGCCTGGGCTCACTGAAAAATTCCACTTCTGTGAAAAGCCCTAATTTTCGGTAGTAGTGTCGAGTCCAAAACTGAAAAACCTCAGAATTGGATTCTACTTCAACAGAAATATGCGCCCTAGGGAGGAGAGTTATTCCAATGTTATTTTGCTAAAAATATATGGAGATAGATCCACAAAGTAGGAAGCCCTAGTTCCCACAGCTGCACAATGTCTTCTTCTTAGGTTAGCTCTGATACCATGTTAGATTTTTAACATTAAGTTAGCATTATATTACGATCTTTAACTGAGAGAATAACAAGCACAACAATCAAGCACAAGAGACAATGAACACATTGTTTTTCCTTAAGGAAGCCATAAATGGAGAAAACCCCGCAACTTCCTCATAGATAGAATCAACACCAAAAGTAAAACCCAAAACAGTAAGATGATCTCCCAACGGAAGTAACCTTCTTTCTTCCTAGCCCCAGTGTCTTCTTCTTCCTCAGCTATGTGCTACAACTGAGTGTGAGTGAGAGAGTGATAAATAGAGAGGCTAGCTCTCTATTTATACTAATTCCTGACTTGACTAAACCCTACTAGGGTCGACTTCACTAGGTGATTCTAACAACCCTAGTGCCCCTAAACTGTGGGGACTTTAACCCTTGAACAATAGGAGGGTTACCCACATTGACTTGACATGGATTGACTACATTATAAAAAATTCTGATCAGAACATTGGGGCATGACATGACTCAATTACATTACAGACACATCCCAGAATAAACATCAGGGTACAATACATAAGAAATACAAGTGAATACATTTCGAAGTTACAATTACATCAACAAGGGACATGGCGACTATCTCGACCAGGTCTACAATGTCATAGCCATGTAAGAAGAATACATCAATCCAACATTGGATGGCAACATGAGATGGAAGAGTGATAATTCTTGCACATCTGACTCAGGGGAGGCCTTAGAAAACTGGAAAAACAGGCTGCATGAGGTCTCTATGAGGAGGTGCGCAAGACTTACAAGGTCTGTGTGATCGGTGGAGAACGAGCTATGGGAGCTTCCCACCTATGAGGGTTTACCTAACCTTGCGACCTTCTTAAGTGAGTTTGGAGGACTTAAAACAGAGTCATAGTGCTTGTCTACACTAGACCACGTACTGAAGGCTACACTGTCTAGATAGTGGGGTACACACAAGCTGTTCATAATAGAATTTCCATAATGTAGAAGGTTGATGGAAGTCAGATTCGACCAAGAAGTCACCACCATGAGCCACAAATATATAGGAGTGTCAAGCCCCGTCGATCACATCAATCAGTGTCGCACTGTATTTGCAGAATACCTGTGACAAGAATGGGTCCATCATTTCATTCACACATTGGAAATGACACCTAGAACATGGTATGCATATATGGAATTGCGACAATGAACCCAATAATGGGAAGGGCTTGCTAAGCAGTTTAGAAAAACATTTGAATTTGCTGATGAGAAACCTACAGCTCATTCTGCGCTCCAAACGATAAAGGAAAAGATATTTGTTAAATTCCTA
The DNA here is from genome assembly GCA_001517045.1 of Pseudotsuga menziesii. Classification (NCBI taxonomy): domain Eukaryota; kingdom Viridiplantae; phylum Streptophyta; class Pinopsida; order Pinales; family Pinaceae; genus Pseudotsuga; species Pseudotsuga menziesii. Next base: position 38,564 of record LPNX010209680.1, on the reverse strand, counting down.
TTGAAGAGGCCAATTCTCACCAATGTAGTGTGACCATTCAACAATGGATGGCTTGCTACAATCTAGCTAAAGACCTAGATGATGATCTAACTAACAAAAACATACCAGAATCAGAGGGCACACATGCAGTAGAAGGAAGTGGTATTTCAAGTGACCAGTTCCTTAAGCCATTGAAAATCAAGAAAGTAAACATTAGGTCACCAGAGAACCAAAAGTTCTCCAACATAGGAGATTATTGGGATGAAGAGACAGTCATAAAGATCACAGACTTGCTGCATGAGTATCAGGATGTGTTCCCTACCAACTTCTCAAAGATGAAGGGGATAGTGGGAGATCTAGGGGAAATGAAAATACCCCTGCGACAATATGCTAAACCCAGTAAGCAACACCTGTATAGATTGAATCGAAGGTATAAGGAAAATGGAAAATCAGAATTGGATCCCATGATTGACATAGGAATCATTGAACCTGTTGAAGAATCATAGTGGATTAGCCCTATAGTGATCCAGGATAAGAAAACAACAGGCAAAGTTAGGATATGTGTCAACCTGAGAAAGATGAACGATGCATGCTTTCACAATCCATTCCCAACATCGTTTATGGATGAAGTACTTGAAAGCGTCGGAAGACAAGAGATGTATTCATTCACCAATGGCTTCTCTGGGTATCATCAAGTTAGAATCACAAAGGACGATCATCACAAAATGACCTTCGTCATAGAATGGGAAAGCTACCAACATATGGTAATGCCCTTTAGACTCTGTTGTAGGTACAACAGATCCCATGTTATTTTGACATGGGAGCCCAATTACACATACAAAGATAACTTGGTAAGACTCTTTGTAATCTTAATGGGTTTCATTAAGATTATTATTTGACTATTGGGATTCCTTAACTTAACCAAATTTCCACAAATCCATGTTTTCTTTCTTTGTTTTAAAATGTAGAGAGGTTTTTTTTTGTTTGGGATTGTTTTAACGTTCCGCATCCTGTAACCCACAAGTTGCAGAATGCAGGAAACCTTTACTTGATATTTCATTTTTCCTTCCTGCAAATACGGAATGCGAGAGAGTTTTCATGTGTGTTTACTTTAATCAACCCGCATCCCACAAGTTGCGGAATGTGGGTTGTGGGGTTCTCATTTGTTTACATTTTGGTTTGCGTGTGTTCGCAACTCGTATCCCGCAAAAATGCGGAGTGCTGATATGATTGAATATTTTTTTTGCTATTTTGCGATTCTGTAGTCTGCATCCCGCAAGTTCTGGAATGATCAATAAACTTGCAATTTCATGTTTGATCCCGCGTCCCCCAAAACTGATCCTGACCATTCTTTTTTTACCCTCATCTGATGGTATGTATTATTTCCCAGGAATTATAAATGTGATAGTTTTATTTACAATTCTTTTTGGCCTTGTGGTTGAGCCGAACGGCCATCGTAGGCTCGCAACGCAGTAGAGGACTGTTGGAGAGGGGGGGATCCCATTTTCTACCAGATGGAGGTGGACATGACACATGTAGAGGCACCTTCATCAATAATGCATCGATGGACGACAAAATTCCGAATGGAAACAGAAACTTGGAATGCTAAAGTGGAAGGCAGGCGGGGTTCGGATTGGGCCAAATCGAATGCCATTAAACTCGAATCATTTGGATCGATAGCCCCAATGGCTGAGAGTAAATTCTTGCGCTGCGAAGGGCAGTTTTTTAAGACTTCTAACGCAGACATGGCTGCGGGGGATTGGGCTAAGTCATCTACAATGTTGTAGTTTGATGCAGCCCGCGCGTTGGGTTTATTGTTGATATGGCGAAGTGGGAAACGAGGTGCTTTGGGAGCGCCATCTAGTGGAGGTGGAGGTATGCGTAACGCCTAATCAGTGGGATGAGCGTTAGTTGGTTTATCGGTGGGAGGGGCTTCAGGGGTGGAGCCATATTGGTTCCGCCGAGTCTAGAGGTTGACCTCATCGGAGGACATCATCAACAAGTGGTGGGTACCTGAGTCAAACATGGGTTGATCAGGAGTAGCGTAAGTAATTTGTTGTTGGTTTGGCGCGTTGGCTTGAGGGGGAGCCAACGGTTCAGTGTTTACTACGCCTTGGTTTGGTAAGGGGTTTTGCAGCACCAAAGGTGGCTGCTGAGGTTGTGGGGGGTTGGGTGGTGCTTGAGGAGCCGCATGCCCTTGGCGTTGTGCATCAGCAGCCCAAAGTTGCCGAACTCGGCTCCATGTGTGGACAAAAATGTGTGTAGTGGCCATAGACCCCGCAAATAGAACAAGGATGGTTTGTTTGCAAATTGGGGTTTTTAGCCTGCTTGGGCGGGCGATCAGGGTTTTGGTTAGTAAGGGCCGCGTTATTATTAGCGGGGGGATTAGGGGGTTGACCAGCTTGCTCGGTAGGTTGGTTGTTCCCATGATTTCGGCCCCTGCCGCAATTTTGTTGGCCCTGGTTGCGTTGGTTGTTCTGGTTTGGCTGCGGGTTTTGTTGGGGGTAAACTTGCCCTTGGGCAGCAGGTGGATTCTGAGGTTGTGCAGGTGCTGGGGCAGGCTGCGGTGGATGATATGTAGGTGGAGGCTGCACAGGTGCAGCAACTTGAGGGGGTTGCCGATGGGGCTGTGGAGCGGGTTGTGGGTGGGCCGCAGGGGCTTCCTGTGGCTGATAATAAGCGGGTTGGGCTTGTGAAGGCGCAGGAGCTTATGTAGCCTGCTGGTGGTAGTAGGGCTGAGGTGCGACCGGGGGGGCGTAGGCGGGAGTCGCATGACCGAAATACTGAGGTGGACATGAGGGTCCATGGGAATGGTGGTGATGTGTCATGGGAGCATACGAGTGGGGTACTCCAGACTGTGAGGTAGCCCGCGAAAGGTCAGGGCCAGGGGTAGGACATGCTATGGAAAATGGTTGAGGATGCGCAGAGACACGGCCAATGATGCCGTCGGCGGCATGGGATTCCGTCGGCGCATCGTGCTGGGAGGTATCGCTGCGAGGGGCATCAGGTATAACGGTATAGACATAACCCAACTGGGCGTAAATGAGGTCGAATTGCTGGGCCTTAAGGATGGCCTCTTCTTCAGACTGGGGTCTTTCGGATGCCACATCCTTAGCAATGACAGGAAGGAGTGATTTGAGGAACCAATCTAGGAAGATCCGGTCATCTAATTTGATCTTACATAAGCTACGGCGTTGACGCCACTCATGAATGTGGTCCGTGATGTGGGTAGCAGTGTTATGTCTGCATGATAGGAGGATCTCAACGCCTGTGTCATAGCGGATAGGTAACTAGAAGAACTGCAGGAAAGTCGAGGAAAGGGAAGTAAAGGTGGCATGGGTTCCGTGGGGTTGCTCGATATACCACTTGGCAGCAGAGCCAGTGAAGGTGCGCTGTAATAGACGAAGGCGAATGGAGTCATCCACTATGGAGTTGGAGGAACACCATAGATGGAAAGACATAATGTGGTTTTGTGGGTCCTCACCTGCCTTTCCCTCGAACTTAGGGATGTCAGAGGGGAGCTTGGTGGGCATGTGAGGCCACGCTAGGTCATGTCTGATAGGGTCGTTGGTCAATCTGGCTAGGTCAGGTAGGTTGAGGCTAGCCATGAATGGCAAATTGGAAGAAGGATGTGACACGGTAGTGGGTTGGACCAAGTGGCAAACTTCGGTGTCTTTTCTAATACCAGTAGCCGAGTGACTAAAACTTATCAATTGGACTGGTCTCGAGTTTACTCGATCTTCGATAACAATGGCCTCTCAGATTTTTGGAGTGACCAACTTTATTTATGAGAGAATTAGGGATTCTATCCCACATATAATTGCTGCAAGACTGACAATACTACCCTATAATGATGCAGTTAGATGGATTTTAGACCATGCTAATGTGAAATATCGTTCGTTTAATACTAGTATCAGGTCTCAGTTAGCCAATTTCTGCTTTGAAACCTTTGTGAGGATTTATTCCCTTAAACCTTTTAGACAGCTCCTTGATGTGGACTTTATTAAAGCTTCCAAATCCAAATTCGATTTCGACCAAATGCTTAAGTCCTAGGTGACTAAAACACGCAATTTTTTCAAGAGGAAAGATGAATTGGACCCCATCGAATGGTTTAAAGAGCCTTACTCCCTTCTTGCAGCGATGTTATACAGGATTTATGGACTCCCCAACTGTTCTTGCTTTAAAGAAGTATGGGCTCCCATCGCTCATCATATTATAACTACGAGTGAATCTTTCCCCTAGGCCTCAATCTTGTCACTTGAACTCAAAAACACCATACAAGAGTTCCAAAAAGACACTGCTAAGAAAAATCCCAATTTTTACCTTACAGCCTTTATTGTGGACATATTCTATGCTAAATTCCGTTACCCCAAAATGGGATGGAGTTGGGTATTACCAGCCCCCCCCCTGTGCATATTTATCATTTCGAGCTATGGGATACTAACTATGTAGCCAGTTTTTATGATATATGTGAAAGTTTCCTTAGCCGGGTGTATTTTCTGATTTTCAACAAAGAAGCCCCTGCATTCTCACCTGAAGCAAAAGCTCTCATAGCCACTATGGGATACTGGTATGTTGGTGAATCATTCACCTATATCAGGGTTTATGGTAGCAACACTTCTCACTTGTTTCCTAATATGGTGCTGGACAGGTTGGTCCTAGAGGAGATCTCATTTCAAACAGTTACAGAGGGGATTTACAAAAAATGTGTTGCACCGAAGAGGAAAGTTTGGCCTAGGTTTCCTATTACTCTTGGATCCTTCAGCGCACCCACTTCTACTTGGGAACCAAAGCTGAGTGACCACATAGTGTCACTTAAAATTGGTTTTGCAAGCAAAAGGCAACTTGATCCGAAAGGGATTGTCGATTTCCACCTAAAGAAGAACCATTTTAAAACAGGTTACGTTCATGAGGAAACTCCGAATGATTTCATTTATCAGGGAGTAGATACATTTTCTGAAGTCCTGGTGAGGGCTAAGAGAAAAGAAGAGCAAAGCCATATCCTGTAGTACCAGAAGGAGATCAGGGACAGAGTAAAACATTACAGGTCTATGGAGTTAGACATCCTTGAAAGGGTGATAAAGGACAGGGAAGAAAGAGAATCTCAAGCTGCAACAAAGGAGGCACTGGAAACCAAACTGCATCTGTGGAAACTAGCTCAGACTTAGATAAAGGAAAATCTCCCACGGGAGAAATTCCCCAGACATCTGTGGAACAGTAGGTTAAGGCCTATTTGTGGACTTCAGAACACATCAAGCAAAAATTGAGTAGGATGATTTCGACACTAGATACTCAAGAAGTTCCAACTTCCCAATCAACTGAAGTTGTCCAGGTGACCACTATGGTTGAAAAGAATCAATCTGAATAGACACGGGTTGAATAAAATCCTTTTAAAAAATTGAGGATCTCCATTCCCATTTCTACTATTGACCTAACTCACTTAGAGGAACAGGAGGAAAGAAGTTCTCCTGTGCATGTTACTGATGAAACAGGTAATGGTTTACAGAATTTCACTTATGGTAACAATGGTAAAATTTCATCACCTCCTCCTCAATCTCAACCTTCTTGTCAGTCTACCCCATCTTCTTTTTCAATACTTCTTTCATCAATAATGGATTTATCATCATTGTCTGATGGTTCTGTTGTGACACATTTTATGTCTGAGCTCTATCAAAATGCCCCTTGTCTACCCGAGTCAATCACACTTGTTTCTATGGATATGCCTATTCCTTCATCTGTTGTGCCTCCAGTTTTCAAAACCCCATTGCATATATCTTCATTCAGCTCAATGGAATCCCCTGTGTCTGAGAAAATTACAACAGTTTCACCATCATCATTACTCAAGGCCACCACTGTGCAAATTTATTCTGTGGAAGCTTCTGTTCAAGACATTTCTTCAGCCCCTAGAGTTACCCTTGCTCAGAATGTTACTCCCTCCCTTGCCACTTCTCATATCACTATGGCTATACCCTCTCAAACAAAAACTCAAACTTCATCTTTGATATCCGTAGGCATTAGCATACCCCCCATTGATGAGGTCAGGAATGAGTTCAATGAGGATTTTGTGGTATCATTGGGTGAATATAGATATAGTAAAGCTGATAGATTAGTGGTGAAGTGGGGTAAGAAGAGGAGAAGAGATCAGAATGATATGGATATGGCTCTGGTAAATGAGGTTGTATGGACACAGCAATAAAGCAACCCATAAGCCTACACTATAGATGCTCCGTCTGTTCTAGGAGCTTTGACAAGTGCCAACTTGGATGCTGTCAATACTTTAAACAGAGAGTTTGATAAACAAAAGGCAGAAATTGTCAGTTTGAAAGAAGCAATGGAGCGGCTCCAGAAACAACATGAGGTCAAGTATGATGAACTTCAAATGAAGAATGTTACTCTCAGTGAAGAGCTGCAAAGAGAAAAGAATGATAATGCCACTTTGGTTCAAAATCTTGTAGTGTTAGAAAGGCAGTATGAAGATGCAACTGTAAGTGTAGCTTCATCCTCATTTTCCAAATTTTCCTAGGAAGAATTTAAAGAGCTTATCATTCGAACTAATGGGGAACACCATGATTTGGTATGTGAGTTATTTAAAAATCTATATGATATATTTGAGACTCACATGGTGTTTGACAAGATATATGTTGTTCTGGAATACCTAATTGAGAAAAGACAGCATGCCTCAAAAGATTATGATGAGGTCACAGACTGACAGAGGTACATGAAGGATAAGCCTAATAATATCACTCTCCTTACTACTTTTCAATTCAAAAGAGCCTAAACTATTTGGAGAGCTTGGGAATACTTAGATGAAACAGTAGCTAAAACCATAAAGAAAGCGCAGGCTATTTGCAGCAGGAGATGGTATGCAATTGACAATATCATGATTGAATGATCTTTTCCTACCATGGTGCTTATTGAGAAGGCATGTCCACCTAGACTGATGATCGATCAAATGGAGCAACGAAGGGATGAAGAGGAGGAGAAGATCAAGAAACGTGACCACATCATCAGTATACACGATGTAGAGCAGTTAATCAAACAACCATTCGATATAGAAGGGAAGATCCATATCTTCATCCGAGCTTGGCATAAGTTGGATAAGAATGAGGTCGAACATCATAAGTGCAATGTTCAACTTGGCATTGAATATGCCACTTACCCTGATATCGAGGAGATGCTATGTATTTGGAGGGTGTGGAGATATTTCTTGGGATATTATCCTAGTTTAGTTTTTTATCCCCTTTAGGGGGGATTCTATTGTTTGTAATAATTATTTCAGTGAATGATCTCTAATGCATTAGGGACTTTTTAACTCTTTGGAGGAAGGGATACTGATACAGGGGACCAAACAACACTTCTATTTTTGCCAAGTTTTTTGTGTAATTTGTTACAGAAAATTCTGAATAAATATAGTGTTTCAATTCTTATCTCTTGTACTTGATCTATCAAATTTCTTTGACAGATTATGGTTTTCTTGTTCCAAATGATCAAATAGCGTTGTGATTCATTTGTAAATCGATTTATGTGTTTTTATTTAACTCATATTTCTCTCTGTTAATTATAAATGCATTGATAAAGTCCCATGAAATTTGTTTTATGAACTTTCTTTATCTATTTCTGCAAATGATTCAACACTAAAAAATTATAGGTTGTAAGTTAGTTTTTCAACTAACTTGAGCACCTGCAGGTTATCTTGAATGGTTTAGTTTCGATATACTGTTATTTAATTTTTATTAAACAATTATTATCTTAGTTAGTACAGTTTCATCTTATTTACATTTTTGTCAATGTGATGAAATGCTTGTTCTTTACACAACTCAAGACAACCTGTAATCCATTCAACACCTCTTCAAAGTAGTTTAGATTTAGATTAGGTTCTTCTTCCTAGTTAGGTTTTAGTTTTCCTTTTCTTTTCTCAACTCTTTGTTTTCCATTCTAGAAAATAGATCCTCTTGTGGATCAAATCCATGCATCCATTTGCTAGCGAAGGCTACAAAAGTATCTGTGGGAGATCACCATCCCAAACAGCTCAGGGATAGAACAATACCTATGTGGGATTGTTTGAAGCCTTTGGTTGGGTTTTCTCCATGTGTTGTAAGCCTTAGAAACCCTTATCATCCATAAATTCCCCTGAGGCTTCAACAAATGGCACTAGAAGGAGATCCAACACATCATGCCTAAACGAAATACTCACACACCTCCTCCAGCAAGAGATCCAATCATTACTTGTAGTCGTGCTAGTGCATCTACCTCAGGGGAACAAGTAGCTCAAGTTTCAGAAACTGTCCTAGTTACCCCTGGACGAGAACAGGCTACCCTATCAGACAGATACGTTCTCGTATCACCAATCCTAGGGCCCATCACAGTTGAAAAATTGTTGAAGGGTAATTCCCACAACGTTGCTGAGTCTAGAAGAAAATTCATTGAAGATCATCCTACTCAAGATTTGCCTCAAATCAACAATCAAGAAATTCCAAGCCTGGGTGATCAAAACACTGAAAGATGCTGCAAACTTTTCAGTGAGTCATCTAATCCTAGGTTAGATCTAGGTTCCTTGTTTCAAGAGTCAGCAACTCCTCGACATAACATCCGAGCAGGAGGGCCACCCCCATCTCCTCCCTCTTCTTCATCTTCATCTGACGAATCGTCAGATTGTGAATCTTCAGACTCCTTAGCCGGATCTATTCCAATGGCTGACAAACGACATAATAGGCCATGGTTAGATGGGGATGCTGTATCCGTTTTAGGTGATCAACATAGGTTCCCTAAAATCCCTGAGAAATGGATTCCAAAATTCAATCCAGATGATAAAATTCCTGTGGAAGACCACATCAAATCTTTCATGCAAGCCATCAAACTTAGGAACGTCGTACATGAAGACGTGGTTTGTAGACTATTCCCTTACACATTTGAGGGAAAGGCTTCTACTTGGTATTTTTCCTTAGAATCCATTTCCATCCCATCATGGGATGTATTTTCTGAACTCTTGACTCAAAATTTTGGGGATAATAAGACCCCAGAGGAGTTGGTCATAGAGATTTCTTCCATGAAGACTAAGGGTAAAGAAAGAGTCAAAGACTACAATCACCAGTTTTCATATCTAAATAATAGGATCCCGAGTACGGTACTTCCTGTTGAGGAATTACTGGTAGCATATTATATTAAGGGTCTCCTGGCACAAATAGCCATGTGGGTTAAAAGGGCCCGTAAAGAGTCCTTGCAAGATTCCTTCTCCAAAGCCATACGGGTCAAAAGAGACATGTTATGTCTCAAAGACAACTCTGACACCACATCTAAACAAGCATCTACCTCACGCAGGAAAAGAGACACTTCCCCTAAACCCACTGCTACCAGTCAATATCCATTCAATTTGAGTGATGTAAAGAAGCTCCTCCAACGAATGTCTAACAAGATGGTAGATATTAAGAAAACAAGTAATAAAAATCAACCAAACAATAGGGGATTCAATAGGCTACCTTTTAGGAGGCCTACCCAACCCCCTCAGAATCCACCACCTCCAAATCCTAGTGAGGGATTCACCTCAGAAGATATTTTTCTGTCTTGAATGCCTTAGCCACAGGAACACCAAACATTCTTGAGTCTTTTGAAGATTAGTCCACTCAAGATTCAAAACCTCCCCAAGAGGAAGAGGAAGATGACCAACAGGTCAGCTCTATGAGCTTCTTTTCAGAAGAAGAACCCGATACAGTTTTTAACCTCCAACACACACACAATACCAGGTCTAAAGGGCCACCTCCACAGGAATCAACACTTGTAGCACAAACCCCTAACAAAGGTAAGACTCAAGTTTAGGACACCCTCATTCCTGAGCTAGAATACAACTTGGACAAGGACCTTAAGAGAGTCAAATCAAACATATCTTTATTTGATCTTCTTAAAATCCCTTCCATAAGGGATTCCTTACCTAAAAGAATGATTATAAAGTAAACTCTAGAAGCTTAGAATAATAATCTTGACTCCGCTCCCCGTCCAAACCATCCAAATCCTGGAAGCAAAGGTACTCCTCCCTTCTTACTTACCTTTGAGATATTTAACAGAAATGTGCATAATTGTATGGTAGACTCAGGTTCTTCATCCATTGTTATGCCCCTTTCTATATGTAATAAGCTTAATGACACTTGGGAGACATGTCTTATTTAGATTGTGCAATTAGATAGATCCAAGGTTAAAGCTGTGGGGAGACTGAGGAATTTTCTTCTCAGATTATCTGCAGACCCTTGGATTCACCAAATGATCGATATTGTGATTACAGATATTCTAGAGACTTATGGTATGTGGATGAGTCGGGATTGGTCAAAGAAACTTAAAGGTTACTTTGCTACTGATTGGTCTCACCTGTGGTTTCCTCTTAACAGGAATCCTAATAAGATCAAATTTGACAGAGAACCTTTCATGAAACAAATTATAACTGATTTCAATGGTTCCAACGAATCTGTCTCCTCCTTTAACAATCAAATTGAACATTTCACATTTGACACTTTCTTTGGAGACGTACCTGCTAATGTATCACCAATAGAGAATGAGCAAAAACACTCTGAGGTAACTCATCTTACATATGTTCCATTATCTAGTACTGTTGTTCATAATCTTTATAATGTAAATACCAATTTTAGAATTGAGCCTATAGTTTGGACCTTGTTTTTTGATGGCTCCAGGTCGAAGGAGGGAGTAGGCAGAGGATGTGTGCTAATTGATCCGAAAGGAATCAAAATGATGATCGCCTGCAGATTGGAATTTGAATGCACCTATAATGTCACTGAGTACGAGGATTTGGTCCAAGGACTTAGGAAAGATATCGATATGGGAGCTAAAGCAATTGAATGTGTGGGAGGCTCGAAAATCATAGTGAAACAGGTATGCAATCAAATACACTGTTTGTCTCCGCGCTTAGTGAATTATCAAAAATTGATCAAGGATTTAACTAATTCCTTTTCGGCATTTAACATTAAATCTGTTCCTAGATCATAGAACTTTAATGCAGATCTGTTAGCCAATAATGCATCAAGGATAATCCTTCCCAAAGGTTTGTCTCCACAAACTTTCTCTATCGAATTAATGTACAGACCCTCTATACCCGACAACCTCATGAGTTGGAAAGTGTTTGATGATGACCATCAAATATTAGACTTCCTGTCAGCTCAAAATACCTTTGAAGGTGTGGCTATCGACAAATTTGATCATGAGAAGCCTCTATTTGATCCTTCCAACATTATTCCCAAGTCTGTCATCAGTCTAGAGAAGTTCTATGATTGATAGGATAAATTCAGGAAAACCACCAATTGCAAGACTCAGATTTCAACCCTGAAACCCTGAATTACGTGCCTGTCTACCTCAGATCAGAGCAAGAGCCTCGATGTATTAACCTTGGAATTCACTGCTGCCATGACGAACGGAGAAATCTCATTAAACTGTGTAGGGAATTTAAGGATGTTTTTTCCTAGACATATGACAAACTTTGAACTTTTGACACTATTGTCATGCATCTTTACATCCCTATGAAGCCTGAAGTAAAGCCACATCAATAAAAATTGAGAAAAATGCACCCCAACCTGGAACCTTCTATCAAGAAAGAACTTGACAAGCTACTTTCAGCTAGGATCATATTTCCCATCAGGCACACGCAATGGATAGCTAATTTGGTCCTTGATCGCAAGAATAATGGGGAAATCAGATTCTGCATGGACTTCAGGAACCTGAACCGGGCCTCTAAGAAAGAAAACTATCATGTTCCTCCAATGGAGCAGATCTTACAGAAAGTAGTTGGATCGAAGATGTTTTCACTACTAGATGGTTTTTCTGGCTACAACCAGGTCCTGGTGGCACCCGACGATCAACTTAAAACTTCCTTTTGAACCCCTTGGGGGACATTTGCATGTAGATGAATGCATTTTGGATTAATAAACACAGGAGCCACATTCCAGAGAGCTATGGACATAGCTTTCAGGGTCTTGATACATAGCTCTATCATTGTTTATTTAGATGATGTAACAATTTACTCTAAGAAATGACAGGATCATTTGTTTGCTTTATGAAAGGTATTCGAGAGATGCAAAAGATTTGGCATTTCCCTCAATCCAAAGAAGTCCATATTTACGATAATAGAGGGTAAGCTGTTGGGTTTCATAGTTTCGAAGGAAGGAATAATTATTGATCCAGAACGCATTGACGCAATCTCCAAGATTGGCCTTCCTAACTCTCGAAAGGCAATGTAGTCATTCTTGGGTAAGATTAATTGTGTTCGTAGATTTGTTCCTAATTTTGCTCAAGTGGTTAAACCCCTACAATTTTTAGTCAAAAAAGATGTACCGTTTAAGTGGTCTGATGAATAGAAAAATGTGTTTACTGAGATTCGGAAAATCACAGCAGAAGTGCCTGCTCTTATGTCCTTGGATTTTAGTAAAGGGTTTATATTGTATACGTTTTCTACTGAATTTTCTTATGTAGCTGTCCTAACACAGAAAAATCATGAGGACACTGAGATCCCCATTTCCTTTATGAGCTACATTCAAAGGAGCTGAGCTCAATTACTCCCAGGTTGACAAACAAGCCTACACTGTATATAAATCAATAAATCACTACAAGCCTTATCTTTTAAATTCAAGGACCAAAGTGATCGTTCCCTATATGTTTGTCTGCAACATCCTCATCCAAAAGGAGTTGGGATAAAAGAGAGCTCACTGCATGACCGCCCTTCAAGAATATGATCTGGATATCAAGCCTGCAATTATCATCAGAGGACAAGTTTTGTGTCAACTCACTGCCTAGTCAAACAATCATGAACAACAACACACTGATTGGGAGCAGGAAGAGGCTATTCCTACAGGATTTGTGAATGCACTTAAAACTGCAGCATCTGAATGGTATGATCACATCAAATTCTTTCCTCATAATGGGTTTTCTCTTGAAACCCTTGATCCCAAAAAATGTAGAACATTAAGGCTAAAATTAGCTCCTTATCATCTTATTGATAATGTTATGTTTAGGAATAATTACGATGGGGTGTTTCTCAGATTCTTAGAAAGGATCAGACTGGTGACTTCCTGTTTCAATTCCATGCAGGTCCTACAGGTGGACATTCTTCAGGTGATACAACAGATCACAAAATCATTAGGGCAGGATACTACTGGCCTACCCTATTCAGAGATGCCCATATATTTGTCAGAAAATGTGAGCCTTGCCAGAAGTGCGCTGGCAAAGTCAATAAACCCACTTATCCTTTGTAGCCAGTAGCAGTCCAATTCCCATTCCAGCAGTGGGGGTTGGATTTTGTCAGACCCATCAACCCTGTATCCTCATTACAGCATAAATACATCTTGACATCCATTGACTATTTCAGGAGATGGGTCAAAGTAGTCCCTTTAATACTATGCAACACAAAGCAAGTAATTTCCTTCCTAGCAAGTTAGATAATCACCAGGTTTGGCACCCCCGAGTATCTTGTTTTTGTCAATGCCTCATACTTCCATTCCATTGACTTGATCAGCTACACCCTTGAAAAGGGTATCAAGCTTAAGTTTTCAACTAATTACTATCATCAGGGAAATGGGCTTGCCGAATCCTCAAACAAGAACTTGATAAGCATTCTTAAAAAGACAGTGGCTTCACATCAGAAGAACTAGCACGCCCAACTTTATTATGCTCTTTGGGCAGACCGAATCACCCCGAAGGAAGCCCTTGGTAACTCCCCATATTGCCTTGCTTATGGCAAGGAAGATGTCTTGCAACCCAATCTCACCATTCCTTCATTACAATTGGCTCAATCTATCCAACAGAGTGACTCTTACCCATTACAGCAGAGGATTGATTCTCTGCTCAAACTTGAAGAGGATAGAAAGAAATCCAATGATAAATTTTACCAACACCAATAGTTGGTTAAGAAATGGTTCGACGAGAGGTATTCTTCAGACATAGACTTCTTAGTAGGAGATATAGCGTTGAGATGGGAGAAACAACAGAAGGATAACAAAGAGCACACCAAGTTTCAACGTCTTTGGCTAGGACCATTCATTGTTATAGAAAATATTGGTCCTAGTACGGTTCGACTACAAACACTGGAGGGGGTTGTTGACACCTATCCAGTGAATGTTTTTCTGCTCAAGAAATATTTTGTTTGAAGAGATCTTACAACCCTTTATATAGGTTTGGTGTGTTATTTTCCTTTTTATTTTTTTTGAATGTTTTCCTGATAGTGGTAAATTTGGTAATATCTACACACTCGGAAATGATGGGCGATCAGTTTTCTTAGTATTCAATACTCTCAACTGAAACAGATTTGTCAGTTTCTATCTTTTCTAAATCATATCAGGATTTGTTACATCTAAATGATAACCATATTCACAAAATTTTGTATTAATGCGCTCTCATCTAGGTTAATATATTCTACATGTTGTACTCTAATGATGATAGTTGTGGAAGAAAAGGTTCACCCTGTCTAAGGTCTCATTAGGGCACTGTGGCATATATTCATAGCTTGGTCAATCTTACTCTTTGGGATTCAATTATGGCCATATATTTTATCATGTGGATTACAAGATGAGGGGTCTCATCATGAGCCATCTCATTAGGTTCGTAGGTGGTCAGTGGAGTGACTTCTTCGCCATTTAATATGGAGAGATGGCTTCCAGTTCTCTGGAAGATGCGAGATCCTATCACAGGTCGGCTCATTCATGATCTACAGAGCATTAGTGAGTAACGCTACCTACATGTGGACACTGAGCCATGGCAGTTTCTTGTAATTCATGTTTGACATTAAACCCCAATCATCCCCCAAACAAGAGAACAGTGCACATCAGGAAGAGGGGTTTCTATCTAAGGCCAGCCTCACTATGATCATGTGCTTGAGTTTGGACTAAAACTATCACCAGATGGTTCCCAAGCCATCATAGTTGCTTTTGGCCATATAGTTGGAAGACAAGAGGTATCCTTACCGAGCTGGCTTGTTCAGTTTCTAGGTCAGGTTTGTGAATGGCACTTATCACCAGAACATGGAACAATGGTCCCGAGTCAATGCAATCTTGCTTTTGTTCTTCTTTATAATAAAGATGTTCTAAAAAATATAAGGAAGAGGGGAAGGAATAAATGATGGTTTAAGAGGCCCTGTGTGAAAAACCAAAGTAGTAAAAGTATGACCCTAGGTTCAGCTTTAAACTACATGCCTATATCAGCCTAAGTTCAGATGACCCTATCCTCCAATGACATTTGAATCAGAGTTGCATCCTTTTAAATGACCATGGATGAGAGTGCATTAATAATTTTAATAATTCTTAAATGGTTGCATTCATATGTTAACATCTCTACAGAGTTAATCATTTTCTTACTGACAGGTTTGATTGGAAAATATTATTGTTTTGCAGAGATAACTGGTTCTTCCAGCCAGTCGCCATTTGTTGTAGGTACAACAGATCCCATGGTATTTTGACACGGGAGCCCAATTACACATACGAAGATAACTTGGTAAGACTCTTCGTAATATTAATGGGTTTCATTAAGATTATTATTTGACTCTTGGGATTATTTAACTTAACCAAATTTCCAAAAATCCATGTTTGATTTCTTTGTTTTAAAATGCAGAGAGGTTTCTTTTTGTTTGGGATTGTTTTAACGTTCTGCATCCCGCAACCTGCAAGTTGTGGAATGTGGGAAACCTTTACTTGATATTTCATTTTTCCTTCTCGCATCCCGCATCCCGCAAATGCAGAATGCGAGAGATTTTTCATGTGTGTTTACTTTAATCAACCCGCATCCCGCATACCGTAAGTTGCGGAATGCGGGTTGCGGGGTTCTCATTTGTTTACATTTTGGTTTGCATGTGCCCGCAACCCGCATCCCGCATCCTGCAAAAATGCACAATGTGGAGTGCGGAGCTGATTGAATTTTTTTTTTCTATTTTTTGATTCCGCATTCCACACCCCGCAAGTTGTAGAATGCGGGTTGCGGAATGATTAATAAAATTGCGATTTCATGTTTGATCCCGCATCCTGCCAAACTAATCCTGACCATTCTTTTTTTACCCTCATCTAACGGTTTGTATTATTTCTCGGGAATTATAAATGTGATAGTTTTATTTACGATTTTCACTTTTTTTACTGCTGTAATTTGCTCTGTTGTGTAATTTTACCTCCAGATTTTACCACATGATTTCGATAGTGTTTGCCACAGTTTCAGGTTGGTTATCAAGTCGCTTTCTCACAATTTGAATTGTTTACTATGCTTCTTGTATAATTTAGTTTTAATTTTTGGTACAAGCATTCAAAACAATACATGGCGACTTCTAAAACCCCCTGAATCACCAGGTGCAAAAATATTTACAAATACATGCTCACCAAAGACTCGAACTTCAGTGTCTTTTCAGATACCAACAGCCGAGTGACTTAAGCTTATCAATTGGACTAGTCCCAGCTTTACTCTATCTTCGATAACAATGACCTCTCAAATTTTTGGAGTGACCAACTTGTTTATGAGAGAATTAGGGATTCTGGCCTACATATGATTGCTGCAAGACCGACCATCCTACCCTATAATGATTCCATTAGATGGATTGTAGACCACGCCAATGTGAAAGACTGTTCATTTAATACCCATACTGGGTCTCAGTTATCCAATTTCCGCTTTGAAACCTTTGTGAGGATTTATTCCCTTAAACCTTTTAGACATCTCCTCAATGCAGACTTTGTTAAAGCTGCCAAATCCAGATTCGATTTCGACCAAATGCTTAAGTCCTGGATGACAGAACCACACAAATTTTCTAAGAGGAAAGACAAACTGTACCCTGTCTAATGGTTTAAAGAGCCTTACCCCCTACTTGCAATGATGTTATCCAGGCTTTATGGCCTCCCCAACTGTTCGTACTTTAAAGAATAATGGTCTCCCATCACTCATCATATTATAACTACAGGTGAATCTTTCCCCTAAGCCTCAATCCTGTCACTTGAACTCAAAAACACCATACAAGAGTTCCAGAAAGCCACTGCTAAGAAAAAGGCCAATTATTACCTTACTACCTTTATTGTGGACATCTTCTGTGATGAATTTCATTACCCTAATATGGGATGGATTTGGGTATTACCAGCCCCCCCGATCCATATTTATCATTTTGAGCTATGGGATACTAACTATGTAGCCAGGTTTTATGATATATGTGAAAGTTTCCTCGGCCGGGTGTATTTTCTGATTTTCAACAAAGAAGCCCCTGTGTTCTCACCCGAATCAAAAGCTCTCATAGCCACTATGGGAAACTGGTATATTGGTGAATCATTCACCTATATCAAGGTTTATGGCAGCAATGCTTCTCACATGTTTCCTAATATCATGGCGGACAAGTTGGTCCTAGAGGAGATCTCATTTCAAACAGTTACAGAAGGGATTTACAAAAAATGTGCTCCACCGAAGAGGAAATTTTGGCCTAGGTTTCCTATTACCCTTGGATCCTTGAGAGTACCCACTTCTACTTGGGCATTAGAGATGAGTGACCACATAGTGTCACTTAAACTTGGTTCTGCAAGCAAAAGGCAGCATGATCCCAAAGGGATTGTCAATTTCCACCTAAAGTAGAACCATTTTAAAATAGGTTACGTTCATAAGGAAACTCCGGATGATTTCATTTATTAGGGAGTAGATACATTTTTTGAAGTCCTAGCAAGGGCTAAGAGAAAAGAAGAGCAAAGCCATATCATGTAGTACCAGAAGGAGATCAAGGATAGAGTAAAACATTATAGGTCTATGGATTTAGACATCCTTGAAAGGGTGAAAAAGGACAGGGAAGAAAGAGAATATCAACCTGCAACAAAGGAGGAACTGGCATCCAAAACTGCATCTATGGAAACCAGCTCAGACTTAGATAAAGGGAAATATCCCATGGGATAAATTCCCTAGACATCTATGGAACAACAGGTTAAGGCCTATTTGCGGACTTCAGAACACATCAAGCAGAAACTGAGGAGGATGACTTCGGCACTAGATACTCAAGAAGTTGCAACCTACCAGTCAGCTGAAGTTGTCTACGTGACCACTGTGTTTGAAAAGATTCAATTTGAGTAGACACAAGTTGAAGATAAGCCTTTTAAAATATTGAGGATCTCCATTCCCATTTCTACTATTGACCTGACTCACTCAAAGGAAGAGGAGGAAATAAGTTCTCCTGTGCCTGTTACTGTTGAAACAGGTAATGGTTTACAGAATTTCACTAACAGTAACAATGGTAAAATTTCATCACCTCCTCCTTAATCTCAACCTTCTTGTTAGTCTACCCCATCTTCTTCTTCAATACTTCTTTCATCAATAATGGCTTTATCATCATTGTTTGATGGTTCTATTGTGACACCTTTTATGTCCGAGCTCTATCAAAATGCCCCTTGTCTACTCGAGTCAATCACACTTGTTTCTATGGATATGCCTATTCCTTCATCTATTGTGCCTCCAGTTTTCAAAGCCCCATTGCATATTCCTTCATTCAGCTCAGTGTCATCCCCTCTATCTAAGAAAATTACAATAGTTTCACCATCATCATTACTCAAGGCCACTACTGTGCAAATTTATTATGTGGAAGCTTCTATTCATGGAATTTCTTCAGTTCCTAGAGTGACTCTTGCACAAAATGTTACTCCCTCCCCTGCCACTCCTCATATCACTATGGCTATACCCTCTCAAACCACAACTCAAACTTCATCTTTGATATCCACAGGAATTAGCATACCCCTCATTGATGAGGTCAGGGAGGAGTTCAATGAGGATTTTGTGGTATCATTTGGTGAATATCGATATAGTAAAGCTGATAGATCAGTGGTGAAGCGGGGTAAGAAGAGGATCAGAGATCAGAATGATATGGATATGTCTCTGGTAAATGAGGTTGTATGGACACAGTGATCAAGCGACCCACAGGCCTACACTACAGATGTTTCATCTATTCTAGGAGCTTTCACAGGTGCCAACTTGGATGCTATCAATACTTTAAACAGAGAGTTTGATAAACAAAAGGAAGAAATTGTCAGTTTGAAAGAAGCATTGGAGCAACTCAGAAAACAACATGAGGTCAAGTATGATGAAATTCAAATGAAGAATGTTACTGTCAGTGAAGAGCTGCAAAGAGAAAAGAATGATAATGACACTTTGGTTCAAAAGGTTGCAGTGTTAGAAAGGCAGTATGAAGATGCAACTGTAAGTGCATCTTCATCCTCATTTTCCAAATTTTCCCAGGAAGAATTTAAAGAGCTTTCCATTCGAACTAACAGGGAACACCATGATTTGGTACGTGAGTTATTTAAAACTCAGATGATATATTTGAGACTCACGTGGTGTTTGACAAGATGTCTGTTGTTCTGGAAGACCTAATTGAGAAAAGAAAACAGGCCTCAAAAGCTTATGATGAGCTCATAGACTCACAGAGGTGCATGAAGGATAAGCCTAATAATATCACTCTCCTTACTAATTTTCAGTTCAAAAGAGCCAGAACTACTTTGAGATCTTGGGAAGACTTAGATGAAACAGTAGCTGAAACCATAAAGAAGCGTAAGCTATTTGCAGCAGGAGATGGTATGCAGTTGAAAATATCATGATTGAATTATCTTTTCCTACCATGGCGCTTATTGAGAAGGCATGTCCACCTTGACTGATGATCGAGCAAGTGAAGCAATGAAGTGATGAAGAGAAGGAGAAGATCAAGAAAATTGACCACATCAACATACACGATGTAGAGCAGTTATTCAAATAGCCGTTCGCTATAGAAGGGAAGATCCATATCTTCATCTGAGTTTGGCATAAGCAGGCTAATAATGAGGTCGAATATCATAAGTGCAATGCTCAACTTGGCATTGAATCTTCTACTTACCTTGATATCGAGGAGCTGCTACGTATTTGGAGGGCGTGGAGAGATTTCTTGGGATATTATCCTAGTTTAGGTTTTGATCCCCTTTAGGGGGAATTCTATTGTTTGTAATAAGCATTTAAGTGAATGATCTCTAATGTATTAGGGACTTTTTGACTCTTTGGAGGAAGGGAGACTGATATAGGGGACCGAACAACAATTTTGTTTTTGCCAAGGTTTTTGTGTAATTTGTTACAGAAAATTCTGAATAAATACAATGTTGCAACTCTTATCTCTTATACTTGATCTATCAAATTTCTTTGACATATTCTAGTTTTATTGTTCCAAATGATCAAATAGCGTTGTGATTCATTTGTAAATCAATTTATGTGTTTTTATTTAACTCAGATTTCTCTCTTTCAATTATAAATGCATTGATAAAGTCCCATGAAATTTGTTTTATGAACTTGCTTTATCTATTTCTGCAAATGATTCAGCACTAAAAAATTATAGCTTGTAAGTTAGTTTTTCAACTAACTTGAGCACCTATAGGTTATCTTAAATGGTTTAATTATGATTTACTATTATTTAATTTTTATTAAACAATTGTTATCCCAGTAAGTACAGTTTCATCTTATTTACATTTTTGTCAATGTGATGAATTGCTTGTTCTTTACACAGCTCAAGACAACCTGAAATCCATTCAACACCTCTTCGAAGTAGTTTATATTTAGATTAGGTTCTTATTTCTAGTTAGGTTTTAGTTTTCCTTTTCTTTTCTCAACTCTTTGTTTTCCATTTTGGAAAACAGATCCTCTTGTGGATCAAATCCATCCATTAGCTAGCAGAGGCTACAAAAGTATCCATGGGAGATCACCATCCCAAATAGATCAAGGATAGAACAATACTTGTGTGGGATCATTTGAATCCTTTGGCTAGGGTTTCTCCATGTGTTGTAAGCATTAGAAACCGTTATCAGCCACATATTCTCCTGAGGCTTCAACAGACTCAAGAATGAACCTACTATATTTTCTAGAATAGTAGTATCTGCTTTTAAAGATTTTTTTCATAAATTTCTTGAGGTCTACTTTGATAATTGGACTGTGTTCAGTGTAGTAAGAGACCATATTGAGAGTCTTTGCATGATGCTAGGACGTTGTCGCCAGTATCAGATTGCGCTCAATTCCAAGAAATGTATCTTTAGCGCGTCGTTTTGTGTGCTGTTGGGACACATTGTGTGTCACGATGGCATTTTGGTCGACCCAGCAAAAGTTGTGATTATTCTTGACTCACCACCACCTACATCAGTCACACAAATCAGATCAGTGATAGGACATATAGGCTACTACAGGAAGTTCATCAGAGGGTATGCATAGATCACTGCACCTATGGAGAAACTATTCAATAAAGATGCAAAGTTTCAATGGACACCAGCTTGCCAGGAAAGCTTGGAAAAACTAAAGAACAAGATGGACACTACGCCAATACTTGTATTCCCCGACTGGTAGAAGGAGTTCCATGTTCATGTTGATGCGTCATCTGTTGCGCTCGACATAGTCTTGAAACAACCAAGAGAGCGTCCACTTGACCACCTTATTGCTTTTTCTAGAAAAAAACAGTCAACGACAAAAAAGAACTACACGACGACGGAAAGAGAAGGCCTCGCTATGGTGTATGCCCTTCAGAATTTTTGACACTATTTGTTGGGTGGACATTTTCAGATGTACACTAATCATTCAGCGCTGAAATACCTAGTCAACAAGCCAGTGTTGGGCAGAAGATTTGTCGATGTCTTCTCCTGTTTCAAGAATTTGAATCTGAGGTCATAGTTAAACTTGGACAACTGAATGTTGGGCCAAACCACCTGTCACGAATAGACAGTGGTGAAAAGCCAACCAACCTCGAAGATAATTTTCCCGATGCGCACCTATTTGTGATCCACATGATGCATGATCATAACTATGATTTTAACATAATCATCCACTTTTTGAGTACAGGCTATGCGCCTCCAGGATCCTCCACTTATCAAAAGAAACAATTGGTTGTCAAATATACCGATTATACATTAACTGTAGGACACATGTATAAGTTGGGTGCGGATGAAATACTGCGTCGCTGTGTTTTTTATTATGAACAACCATGGGTTTTGAGCTAAGCACATGCTAGTGTCGCAGGAGGACACTATGCAGAAAAAGAAAATGTGTGCAAGATACTACAAGTAGTATTATGGTGGCCAACAACACACATGGACACTAAGGGCTTCTGTAGACACTGTCATATCTGCCAGAGAACAGGAAAACCACTGCGCTGCGATGAGATGCATCTTGCACCACATATAACACTTCAAGCATTCGACAAGCGGGCTATTGTTTTTTTTGGACCAATCAATCCATAAGGAAAAAGAACTAGTGCGCGCTACATTATCACTGCAACAAACTACTTAACCAGATGGGATGAAGCTGTGCCTATTAAAGATTGCATCGCTGTGACTACGACAAAGTTCTTATTTGAAGATGTGGTCACTAGATTCGGTTGTCCGAAAATTCTACTCAGTGACCAAGGTATGCATTTTGTTAACAAAATGATTTCTGATCTTAGTGCATAGTTTCAGATCCAACATACGAAGATGAAACCCTATCATCCTTAGGTGAATGAAATGGTCGAAGCTTTCAACAAGGTTCTAGAGAATGCATTGACCAAGGTATGCAATGTACATTGAGATGACTGGGATCATAAAGTATCAGTTGTGTTATGGGCATATCACACAACTTGCAAGTGACTAACAGGGCACACCCCATTCAGATTAGTGTATGGACATGAATTTGTTGTGCCAATGGAGTATATTGTGCCAAGTCTATGGATTGTTGCACTGACAGAGATGACCTACGAAGATGCTATCGAACAGAGGTTGTCGCAGCTTGTTCAGATGGAATAGGAACACTTTGTCGCAGGGTTTCACCAAACTGTCGAGAAGAAAAGATAGAAAGCATGGCATGATCGCCATATCCAGATTAAACCATTCAAAGTCGAAGGACTTGTGTTGTTGTATGACAACAAATTTTTGAATCATCTAGGAAAGTTGAAAACACATTGGTTAGGGCCATACACGATCGTGCACATCACTAAAACTGCAAAAATTGGATGGAACATATGTCACGGGCATGGTGAATTCCAGTCACCTAAAACCTTATTATGATGGATGCGACATGCGTAGCTAAGATTGCACCATGGGCATGAAAAAAAAGAGAAAAAGAGCACAAGTAAAGAGGCAGAAATTGTTATGTCCCACGTTTGCGACAGAACCAACTAAGAGTGTAGGAAAAATCAAAAAGCGCAAGAAAAGGTGGAATTCACAGGCTGGCTGACAGGTTGATTAGCATTAAAGCGTGAAAATATGGCAAATATTGAGGCAGATATGAAAACTAAGAGACATTAATTCAATGAGATACGAGGAGAATGACGACGTGCTTTAAGGTCAGGTTAGTCGGTTCTACCCTAACAAGTACAACACAGAACTCAAGTACACAACTTAATGAGAAAGGAGTCGAATCAAGAAGCCCATGTGACCGACAAGACCTAGGCCTACCATTGCATGATGATCACATGACGCGATGACATCTATAAAGCGGAGCTTCATCGCTAAGTTTCATTTTTACTTGCATCCAGTAAGCACGAGAAAACTAGAGCTGAAGAGTTCACATAGTTGAAGCCTGTCACAGAGTGAGTTGACACCCATGGTAATAGAGATCTCCAGTGAAACTGAGCTATCGGACATAACTATCAGTATGGGGTGTCCAATTGAAGAAGAGATCACATTGCCTGAAGTACAATGACCACAATGAGAATTATAACTCCAGCCGATGGCGCGAACGAGAAAGTAGCATGTGCTTGCTACGGGCCCTGTTCGACCACCTAGTCCACTTCTTGTTCGACCCCCTGGTTTGGTCCCTACGCCAAACCCTTCTTGAAACCCACCACCTGCACCTGCAAGACCTTTCATGGAGGCGAGACAGGCTGAGGAGAGAGCATATGGAGAGCCTCCTGGGCCACCACTGTTAAGTAAACGCAAGGTTAAGGCCATGGTGGACAACCCTAGGAAAGAGCCAATGGAGGAAGATGTGCTGGAAGAAGAACTGATGGAGGAGGAATCCCCACCTTGCAGAGACCCAAATGCGGAGGAAAGTGAAGAAAACTTCCTATGTTATGTCTAGTCAAGGAGAGTCGAGGTGGAGCCAGTGGTGCTTCCTACAAAAGCGCGCATACCTTCAGTAGGACCCTAGTTCCATGAGCACGTACCCCTGCTAAGGGACATAATTCCAAAGCTCGCCAAGTTGGGGTTCAAATATTATGACACCCTCTTGCAGGCAGGTTTGGAAAGAAAGAACTACATGGTCATGGTTCAATCCGGACCGAGAGATCTTGAGGTTCTTAAGCCAATGGAGTGGGATACTGGCATTAATCATGTAGGATTAACAAACTTGCTGTTCATGCCCCATTTTAGCCATAGCGTGCAGGCCAACACATATGTGAAACAACTTTTGGTTTGTTTCCACATAGGCTACTTATGGCTCGATCGACCATACCCGGTCGACATCGAGCTTATTTCATTGATCACAAGACTCCCCAAGGAAGGAAATGACCCTGCATCATATTTGCGCCAGTGCAAGGATACCACCAAAATGAAGCAAAAGTATCATCTGCAGCGCAGGGGTAGGGGATTCTCGATTCCCACTATTGAAGACGCTGCTGTGTGATTCATCGCAAAATTCATGTCAAGCAAACTACTAGATAAGATGAGGCCAAATGAATGCACTACGGGAGCGGTAGAGCTTGTCGAGCAGTGCGCACAAGGTGTGACTTTCAACTAGTCACAGTTCTTACTGAATGAACTGATCGATGACGCAAGGCAGGTGCAAGACGATCCCAAATGCAAATTTCACTACTCCTAGATGCTCATCCTGATCTCATTCACTGTGTGGGCCAACCCACTAGATTACGAACCAATGGATGTATCACTACCTTTCCTTGGCGCAAAGTACTAGAACCTATGGGAGGACAAGAAAAACAAAATCCGCCAGACGAATAATAATATCGAGTTTTTTCTACATTTTGAGGCACTGCGCGATGTTGTCTAGCGATCCCACCGAGTCTGAGATGTGACGGTGCACAAGTATGCGACCTTCATTAATTTCCATCCATAAGGGTAGATAGTCTTTTTTTCCATTCTTACTGGGATTGGATTTAGGATCAAAACAATAAAAAGTTGTTACCCTCACTCTATTGCTTGGTTCGGGCGATGTTTAGATAAAAGCATACTGAACTACTCCCTTCCTTAGTTGCAAGCAGGTATCTCTAATAATATAGAAGCAGGCGGGTGTGCATAACATAATCTTGGAGCCAAAGAAAGACTCAACCAAGCAGACACACCAAGAAGGCTTCATGATTGATGATGATGAGGTGGACACCATTGTCAAGGAGTGGCCTGAAGAATGGTGCGACCCACTGACAGAGCCGTTTCCTGAAGGACAAAAGCAAGAAGACCCACCAGCTAATGAAGGAGGAAATGATAGTGTAAGCGACACTGGAAATGGCCAAGATAATCACCAAGGAGATGATGGAGGCGACAATCAAGGAAATTAGTCGCAAGAAGAAGAAAAAGATGATGACAACGGTGAGGGTGGCCTCGGTCGAAGTAATGTAGAACGGACACCTATTGATGAGGACACCCACAACTACCAAAAAGAACAACAACAACAGCACGGGCCGTTGCACAAGAAAAGAAAAGCTGACAGAACAGCTAACATGAACACGTTAACTGAGGACAATGTTCAAGAGCTAGCAAACGCTATAGCCGAGGTTGCCAAGAAAAGCCTCGAGGTTCTAAACACACAACAGAAAAATATGGTGGGTCAAGTTATCAAGCACCTGAACAAAATCATAGACACCATTAACGATGTAAAAACCACTGTTGAGGCCGTGACATATGGTGTGGACCCCAGTGCTCATTTTGTAACATCATAGCTAGTGCCTCCAATCAAAGTACAGATCCACGAGGTCGTAATGGAGATAGGGAAGCGAACAGTTGCATTTGATGATGTGGTGAAAGAGTTTGCCACACTGCAGATTGACTTCTCCAATATTTCATTAGAAGAAGTATATGAGTTACAATAGGGAGCCACGACTAAAATACGGCTACGAGAGAATGTTTTTGCTTATCGGGAAACAAAGTAGCAAAGGAAGGCCAAGCAGCGCAAGGCCCTCCTGAAAGAAAAAGAGCAATAAATTATGGCGCATGAGCACAGCCGCGTTGCACTGGCTAAAGTCATTAAAGGCATGATCGTAGAGTTCCCACCTAAAGCAGGCCAAGAGAATGAAAATTCAGCTACTAAGGTTTCCTGAATGATGCGCATTGCAGTAGAACTGAAGAAGCAGGTTGAGGAACTTCAAGCAAGGTAGGTACCAAGCACACCTCCTGAGGTGCTTGAGGAACGCAATAGGGAAGCATCTGAGGCTGCTGGGAAGATAAGCAAAGGAGAACAATTATGCACTAAGACAGTTGAAGTCATTTCCATGATATGGGAAGTGCTTCTGGAAGATGTGACTGCACAAAAGATAAGAGAAAATGTGCACAAAGCTGAGGAGAATATCGCTGCGAAAAAGCCAGAGATGAAGAAGCTGACATTTCAACAGAAGGTTGCGAAGATGGCTGAGATTAAGCAACTATAGAAGGAAGTCCAAGCTCTTTGTAATCAAGAGAGGACTAGGGAGGTGAAAGTGGAAACACACCAGTGAAAATCCATGCAACTCACAACACTTATTTAGCCTATGCAACAGAAAATTCAAACCATAACGTAGTCACTAGAGGTAGGCCCGTTGGAACATATCAGTTTCTACCAAGTGGAGAAGTTGGCCGCACAGGAAGAGGAAGTAACAACGGAGGTTTCTAGAGTGAAACAAATGGTGAACGAAATTAAGGACAAGGTCGATCCTCTCACACAGCCTGGGCTGGAGCCAGAGCTGGAAGCTTAAGTGCGAACGTTCAGAATTTTGCGGCATAGGATTTTGCAAAACGTCCCTTTTTTTCTTAATGGCTCGAGATGAGCCACATGTGAGTGTTGGGGGCCTGTTGGGCCAGGAAAATTGCACAAGGAAAAATATGACATGCAAGCAATGGAGGAAAAGTGCGCATGCAACAAGGATAAAAGCAGGTTAAGAAGGAAGCAGATGATCCGGTGCATAAAGATAAAACATGTGCACGATGGAGAAAGGAATCTGCGACAGGATAGATGCGATGGGGAAGGAATATCTGAGTCGATGGAGGAGGTAGGTAGAAGAGTTAATGTTGGATAGGAGGAAGTCAAGGAACACTGTAGAAGGATGAACCAACATAAGATGGAAGGACGGATTTTGCAGCTAGTTATGACTAGTACAGATGAGCTAAAAGATGTTTCTGCAGCTAGTTAAAGTTGTGGTTAATGCATGGAGGACTTTTGCGGCTAGGTATGGCCTTCCATTTAATGTAACAGAGATATTTTGTAACCGCTTGAGTCTATAATAACTGAGTAGTACTCAGTAGAACCTATGTGGTCTTATAGATAGTATAAGTACGAAGAACCTACTATGTAGAAAGGTTCGTTCAGTAATTCACTCGTTTTTGTTAAGTAAGATAGAG
Organism: Pseudotsuga menziesii; assembly: GCA_001517045.1. NCBI lineage: Eukaryota > Viridiplantae > Streptophyta > Pinopsida > Pinales > Pinaceae > Pseudotsuga > Pseudotsuga menziesii. The sequence goes on along the minus strand of LPNX010209680.1, from coordinate 11,094 downwards.
TTAGTAGTAGAAGTGATCTAGGAGGATCCAGGAAGGCCAAATTTTCAAATTCCCCCAATCTTAGAAAAACTAGTGCCAGATCGAAGGGCTCATCAAGATGATTCCAACGGCATTCGTTTCACCTCAAACGGACTCCATATGAGAAAGTTATCGCATTCTGTTCTATGAGGTCAACATGGAAAATTGGCAAAAGAGGTGCCACGTGGCACCACTGACAAGGTGACACATGGCATCCACATTGTACAGACATGATGACATGGAATGTGTATGAACTAATGAGAGGATGACACATGGCATGTACGGACAGATGACGTGTCAACCCATTCAATTGTACGGTCCAATCCAGAGGGAACACATGTCTGTACGGAAGGTGTGCTGGCCCAGTAATATTTTTCCAAGTGCTCTGGAACACATGTCTGTACAGAAGGTGTGTTGGCCTAGTAATATTTCACCACATGGCACTTATTGATTGGTTAAAATTTTAGTAGGAAGACTGGCCTCCATGGGGTTCGACCCCGTGACCTCTCTTGCATAGTGCTCCACCTTACCAATAACCCACAAGGTTTTCCTTGTATAAGGTATGGAAATCAATTCATTTAAAGTATGCAGTGGCATTTTGAGCCCAAAAGGGGCCGAGGCTTAGCCTCGACCCTAGTTCTTCCTCCAGCATGACCGGGAGCTCCGACCAGCACGGGAGCCCGCGCTCCATTTCAACACATGTATTTTAACTGCACTATATAAAATGGGTTATAAGTGGGTCTAAAAACAAGTTACGTTATCACAAATTTGTTTTAAAAAAAAAAAACCATATTGTGGGTCCAACGAACCATGTGGTTTTGGGGGAAAATAATTTTATTGTAATATTCTAAAAATATAAAATGTGGTTGGAATAGTTGTAACTATGTCAACTACATAATTTAAGAAGAGCCTAAGCAAGTGTGGGGAGTTGGAACCATATGCCTTCTTGGGAAAAATTTGTTGTAACTGAAGAATCATGAGGAGAATGTGGAGTGGGGCAAGCCAAGCCTATATAAACCCACTTAGTTTCCATTTACCGGGGAATGCTTTGGGGTGGAGAATTTTGTAGCTACAGGAGAGAAGGGAGATTGCGTAGCTCTGCAGGAGGAAGGTACGAGTGTTTATACTCATTTTACACCGTCTTTAGGCTTCGGAGCTGCTGGAAGCAGTCTTATTGTGTCTTTGGGTAGCAGTTCTCTTCTTGACTATTGTCACCAAGGTATCATTGTATCATTGCCATGTATTTTTCCTTTATGCTGAGATTATAGATCGGCCCTCCTATTGAGAAGCAGGCCCAGAGATGTAGTCCATCCTGGACGAACTCCGTTATCAACTTGTTGTCTTTATGTGCGTATTGCCTATTCCGTTTGGTTCCCTTCTTATGGGTTTGTGAGCTTCGTTCATGCTCTTTATGCAATTCATGTTAACGTCATAGAGTAGCAAAGATCTTGTTTTCAGATCATGTGGTATCAGAGCAGGTCTATTTGACGTTGGATTGTGTGTGGATGATCACGAGGGCTAAACTGTAAGCTGGTGAGGGTACATTAGAGCCTTACAATTCCAAGATTGGACGTGCACACCGAAGGAGGAAGATGGATGCTAATGATTCCTACATCGAGATGGAGGCAAAATTTCGCAAGGTCTTCTACATGATGGCCGACAAGGTAGACCAATTGTTTGCAGACTATGAAGAACGCATGGCAAAAGAAGGAAAAGGAAGTGGAGTAAATAAGGAAGACAAAGAAGTGAAGGATGAAGGCAATGCTTCAGTTAACCAAGGAGGAGGTGGCGAAGAGCCTCCTGATCCTCCCTCTCCACCTTCAGTTTCAAGCACAAGTTCAAGTGCTTCTTCCTCATCTCATTCTCAACACTCCAGGATTCCTCACAAAGAGCCTCAAAAGAATCCCTTATTGAAGCTCGATGTGAAGTTTGAGTTTCCCGTGTTCAATGGGGAATCGAATGCGGAGAAGTTGAACAATTGGATAAGGAAAATTGAGGTCTATTGCCGAGTCCAGCAGATCGAAGAAGAAGATGTGAAGATTCAGTTGGCTTCACTTCGACTGATAGGCACTACACTTGTATGGTGGGAAAGCAAGCTTCAGTAAGGTATCAAACAAATGGGTAATCTTCTCTCATCGTGGTCTGCTTTAATTTCTGCTTTACATAAGCAATTTTATCCGTTGGGTTATGTTCAGAAGGCAATGATGGATTGGAAAATTTTTAGACAAGGCAAGGGTCAAAGTGTTTAGATTTTTACTGAAGAATTTAGAAAGAAAGCTTTAGAATTGAATATTGCTTTAGATTCTCCTGACACTCTTTTGAAGTACATTGGTGCTCTTCATCATTATCTACGCCATACTTTGTTGTTGTTGAATCCTACTAGTGTGGATGAAGCAAGTGTTCAAGCTATTCATCTTGAGAGTAGGGGGAAGCATTTGCCAGAATACCATCAGAAGAAGCCTTTCAAGCCCAACAACAACCACAAGTTCAAGAAAAAAGACAAGAGCAAGAAGACTGTTATTGCCAAGAAGGAAGGAGGAAAGCTCCATTGCAAACATTGCGATGAAACCAGTTGTTGGAAGTTGCATCATGAACAGAGGCCAAAGCATTATGGAGGCAAAAAGAAGAAAAATTCCGTTGCAACAGCGCAACGAGATTTGGGTTCCAACTCAAGTGATGAAACCAGGATTACAGCTGTGGGAATGCAAGGTAACAAAACTCCTCATATTGGTTCAAGTTCTAGTCATGTTTCTAAATAAAATGATAAAAGAAGAAGTGAGTTGTTTCACATCAGAGTTGTATCTAAGCATACGAAGATTGAAACATTATTTGATCCAAGTTCTCAAATAAATTTGATCTCAGAATCAGTTGTTAAGAAGTTGGGCATACAGACTAAACCTCACCCCAAGCCTTATCCTCTTGGATGGGTATGTGACAATGCTAAGCTACATGTGACTAAGCAATGCAGGTTAAGGTTTGTTATTGCTTCAAATTTGATCGATGAGGTGGACTTAGATTTTGTTCCTCTTGACATCTATGGTATCGTATTGGGAAGCCCATACTTGTATGATCGAAAAGCAGTCTTATTCCATCATGAGAACAAGTACCATCTCACCAAAAATGGGGTCGAGTACATTGTGAGAGCTCATAGTATGAAGGCTAACACCACTCTTGTTAGTGTAGGATAGATGAAGCGGCTCATCAACACTAATAAGAGATACATGCTCATGGTTGTGAGAGCAAAAGATGTTGAGGCATCTGATGCTTTCAAAGGTTGTGATCCTTCTCACAAAAAGGCTATGATTGATATTGTGGCTAACTATGATGAAATATTTCAGGAACTGACAGGTTTGCCTCCCAAAAGGGAGATTCAGCTTGAGATCCATCTCCAGTAGGATGCCCCTCTTCCTAATGTGGGCATGTACAGGTTGTCCACAGTCGAGATGGCAGAGATTAAGAAGCAGGTTCAAGACTTGCTGAACCAAGGAGTGATCAGACCCAGCTCCTCTCCATTTGGTTCATCGATTGTATTGGTGATGAATAAAGATGGCACATGGAGAATGTGCATTGACTATCGATCTCTCAACAAGATCACGATCAAGAATCGATACCTGCTTCCTCTCATAGATGACTTGCTAGACCAGTTGAAAGATGCTGTGTTCTTTACCAAGTTGGATTTTTGTAGTGGCTACCACCAGATCAGAATTGCAGAAACTGATGTGTGGAAGATGGCCTTCAAGACCAATCAAGGTCTATTTGAGTGGTTGGTGATGCCCTTTGGGCTTTGCAATGCACCTGCAACCTTTATGCGGGTAATGAATGATGTTTTCCAGCCATTCTTAGATGATTTTGTCATTGTTTATCTAGATGATATATTGGTCTTTAGTAAAACTTGGGAAGCACATGTAGGGCATGTAAAGATAGTGTTGGACACTTTGAAAAAGGAGAAATTGCATGTAAAATTGTCAAAGTGTGAATTTGGAAAAACTTCATTAATTTACTTGGTTCATATTGTAGGAGGTGGAAATTTAAAAATTGATCCTTCAAAAGTTGATGTAATTGTCAATTGGCCTAAGCCTACTAACGCTACTGAAGTGAGAAGATTTTTAGGAGCTGTTCAATATTGGAGAAGGTTCATTCGAACTTCTCATACATAGCATCTCCTTTGCATGCCTTAACAAGTGTAAAGAAAGCCTTCCAGTGGGGAGGCAAGCAACAGAAATCCTTCGACACATTGAAGGGAAAGATCAGCACCGCCCCAGTCCTAGCCTTTCCCAATTTGCAGTATCCATTTGAGATATAGACAGATGCCAGTGGATATGCCATGGGGGTAGTATTGATGCAGCACCGCAAGCCTATTTGCTACCATTCAGAGACTTTTACTCAAGCAGTGATCAACTACCCCACCTATGACAAAGAGTTGTATGCTTTGGTTCAGAGTGTCAATAAGTGGAAACACTACTTGATGGGTAAGGAGACGATCATCCATACCGATCATCAACCCTTGCAGTATCTCCAGTCCCAGACTAAGCTCCATCAAGCTCGTCATTTCAGGTGGATGGGATTTCTTCAACAATTCCATCTAGTGATCAAGTACAAGAAGGATACTAGTAACAAAGTGGCAGATATGCTTTCTAGACCTACTATTGTTGCATCTATTGTTTTAAAGAATACTTCTTTATCCCATGAAAGTTATATTGAGCAGTATGCTATTGATGATGATTTCAAGGAGATTTATGAGAAGCTAACGAATGGCACACAGGTGGAAGACAACTATTTGCAAGGAAAGTTGCTCTATCATTTGGGCAAGTTATGTGTTCCTATCAGTGAAAGGGTCCATGTAATACGAGAAGCTCATACTTCTCTTGTATCACGGCATTTTGGGGTAGGTAAGACTTTGGCCCATTTGCAAAGACTCATGTATTGGCCTCGCATGAAAGACAATGTAACAAAGTATGTAAAGGGGTGTGTGATGTGCTCTACTTGTAAGCCCACTAATAGAAAATTGGGGCTGTACTCACCACTTCCTGTTCCTTCCCATCCTTGGGAAAGCATTTCCATGGATTTTGTGGGGGGTTTTCCTATGTCTAGGAGGGGTCATGAATACTTGTATGTGGTCGTGGATAGGTTTAGCAATATGTGTATTCTTATGCCATGTAAAAAGAAGGTCACTGCATAGCAGGCTACTTCTCTTTTCTTTCAGCATGTATGGGTTCACTTTGGACTTCCTACGTCCATTATCTCGGATCGGGACTCCCGATTCCTTGGAGAGTTTCGGACAAAGTTATGGTGCATGATGGACACCAAGATGAAGAGGAGCACCGCTTTCCATCCACAGACCGACGGACAGATAGAGGTAGTCAACAGGACAGTTGTCCATTTGCTTCGAGGCTATTGCAACAAGCATCCTAAGTTATGGGATGAACAGATCTAGTATGTGCAGCATGCCTACAACAGGGCTATGCATTCTTCCACTCAGAGCTCGCCATTTGAGACATGCTTTGGGTACTTGGAAAAGACTCCATTGGACTTGAATTATGGGAGAGAGGTTGATCCAAGTGCTTCCAAGGATGAAGACAAAGCTCGCAGGTTCATTCAGAGAGTTCAACAGGTACATCAAGCAGTGCAAGAGCAGTTGGAGAAGAGTCAAGCCTAGTACAAGGCTCGCCATGACAAGCATAGATTTGATCATCAGTTTCAGGTGGGAGATCAAGTGTGGCTTCACATCAGCAAGGAGAGGATGAAAGGAGAAGGCAAGAATCTCAAGCCTATTAGATATGGTCTCTTCACCATCTTGGAGAAGATTGGGACGAATGCTTTTTGCTTAGAGCTACCGCCATACATGCAGATCTACTCAGTGGTGAATGTGGAGAACTTGAAACTCTATGAGCCTCCCATGATCATCGATGAAAGGGAGAATGTCTCATTGCCATCAGTTGATGAATTTGCTCCTGAGTACATGGATGAGCTAAAGGAAGATGTCATCTTGGATAGAAGGACAAGGACTGCTCGCAGAGGTGATGTTGAGTATCTTTGAGTGGGCATCAAAGGCACTCATCCAAGAAAATACAAGTGGATCAAGAAGGAGAAAGTGAGGGATAAATTCCTTCACCTATCTATTGATTAGTACAGGCTTTTGGAGGCCAAAAGCTTCTTAGTGGGGAGGAATGATCCAGGAGGATCCAGGAAGGCCAAATTTTCAAAGTCCTCCAATCTCAGCAAAACTAGCGCCAGATCGAAGGGCTCGTCGAGACAATTCCAATGACGTTTGTTTCACCTCAAACGAACTCCATATGAGAAAGTTATCACGTTCTGTTCTATGAGGTCAACAGGCAAAATTGGCAAAAGAGGTGCCACGTGGCACCACTGACAAGATGACATGTGGTATCCATACTGTACGGACATGATGGCATGGCATGTGTATGAACTAATGAGAGGACGACACGTGGCATGTATGTACAGATGACGTGTCAACCCATTCAATTGTATGGTCCAATCCAGAGGGAACACGTGTCTGTATGGAAGGTGTGTGGGCCCAGTAATATTTCACCACATGGCACTTGTTGATTGGTTAGAATTTTAGTAGGAAGACTAGCCTCCACAGGGTTTGACCCCGTGACCTCTCCTGCATAGTGCTCCACCTTACCGATAGCCCACAAGGTGTTCCTTGTATAAGGTATGGAAATCAATTCATTTAAAGTATGCAGTGGCATTTCGAGCCCAAAAGGGGCCGGGGCTTAGCCCTGACCCTGGTTCTTCCTCCAACGTGACCGGGAGCTCCGACAAGCACGAGAGCCTGCACTCGATTTCAACACATGTATTTTAATTGCACTATATAAAATGGGTTATAAGTGGATCTAAAAACAAGTTACGTTATAACAAATTTGTTTAAAAAAAAAAAAAAACCATATTGTGGGTCCAACGAACCATGTGGTTTTGGGGGAAAAGAATGTTATTGTAATATTCTAAAAATATAAAATGTGGTTGGCATACTTGTAACTATGTCAACTACATAATTTAAGAAGAGGCTAACCAAGTGTGGGGAGTTGGAACCATATGCCTTCTTGGGAAAAATTTGTTGTAACTAAAGAATCATGAGGAGAATGTGGAGTGGGGCAAGCCAAGCCTATATAAACCCACTTAGTTTCCATTTACTGGGGAATACTTTGGGGTGGAGACTTTTGTAGCTACAAGAGAGAAGGGAGATTACGTAGCTCTGTAGGAGGAAGGTATGAGTGTTTATACTCATTTTACACCGTCTTCAGGCTTCGGAGCTACTGGATGCAGTCTTATTGTGTCTTTGGGCAGCAGTTCTCTTCTTGACTATTGTTGCCGAGGTGTCATTGTATCATTTCCATGTATTTTGTCTTTATGCTGAGATTATAGATCGGCCCTCCTATTGAGAAGCAGGCCCAGAGATGCAGTCCATCCTGGATGAACTCCATTATCAACTTGTTGTCTTTATGTGCATATTGCTTATCCTGTTTGGTTCTCTTCTTATGGGTTTGTGAGCTTCGTTCATGCTCTTTATGCAATTCATGTTAACGTCATAGAGTAGCAAGGATCTTATTTTCGGATCAAGAAGACTAAGACTCAAAGAGGATTCTGGTAGAAGGAATATTAGAGGAAATTTCAACTCAAAATGGGCCTCCTAAAAAAATTAATAAAATGATAAAATAATATTTATTAATTTTCGAGGAAGAAAAGAAAAAAACTACTTTTTTGTTTGTATTTTCAACATATCTCCCTATGTTTTTACTCAAATTTTGATTGGGCGAGCTCATTGGATGCGGAATTAAATTCCGCACCCAACGAGTACCCACTCGGCATACTTTTGATGGACCCTTCTATCCCAAAAACAAGAAATACCTGAAACAACGTGTTGATGTAAAAACACGGGGAGATATGTCGAAAATACAAACAAAAAAATTAGTTTTTTAATGATACCTATCCCCAAATTTATATTAAAAAAGTGTTTAAGACCTATACGGTATTTTAAATTTAAAGCAATTTCATTGGCTAACACATGATGACATGGAATTTGAATTAGAGTTAAAAGGCCCATTTTGAGTTGAAATTTCCACTAATGAAGGTTGTTGAGCCATGGATCTTCCAGCTGTGTGCGCGGGCTGCTAGTATTGGAAGTAATCTATGGCTGAGTGCGCAGATAGTAAGTAGAAGAGTCGATCAAGGCTGTATGTAGGTCAGTAGGAGTAGATAAATAATAAACCAGAGAGCATGATAGCAAGAATATTGAGTCAGAAAGACATATCTTAAGAACAATCTGCAAGTTGCAGACTGCAAGGTGCTACATATATTTCTCATGCCATATGAAGAGCACCTTGGTGGTTTTTCCTAGATGGGTTTCCACGTTAATTCTTGTGTTATATGGATGAATGTTCTTGAATGGTGAATGTTTATGTGAATGTTGAATATTTTCTTACTGTGTATCGATACAAGTTGTTGTTGAATGTATGTCGCAATATCTTTGATGAATGAATGGATGGTTAAAAGTATTGTTGAAATGATGTGTATGAGTTCGATGTTAATCTGCTAAAAGTATAGTATAAGTCACACATTGTCTATACAATGCAAGGAATCAGCTGTGCCGCACTGTTGCTCCAGTTGTTAAGTGGCTAAGGATGAGGTTGTGTTGTACACACATTGTGATACGTAGTTACTCCTCAGTCGCAGAGTGAAGAACTCCATCCCATCATCTTTTTCGAGCACCTTGGTCGTGTACCAAGGGGATAAACTCCCTCACCAACTACGGAAACATGGTTCTGGAATTTACCCATTAAGATATCTTGAGTGAGACTGTGCCTTTCTCGCAGGCGTTTTCAACTGAGCTTGTTCTGTCGTGCTGATGTATTTTGGTGTCTTGTTGGTGTTGTGTTTTTGTTGAACTGCGGGTCGAGACAAGAAAGAGGAGGAAGGCCAACAATTACAATTACATTACAATTACAATTGCATTACATTACAATCATGTACAAATGACTAAGAATGACAATTACATTTACAATTACTAATTTTTTACAATCATGTACAAATCACAATTGCTAATTTTTTAACTAAAAATGACAATATGATAAGTAAAATAAAATGTTATTCTTGAGCTTGCATATATTTGTATATATTCTTGAGCTTATATTTATTTTTGAGCTTGTACTAATTTATTGCTAGATCCTCGCCAACCATCAGAGGATCGTGCACCCTCTGATTTCTCAAGAGTAATTGGGAGCTTCAATGACGTTGGAATGGCTGCTAATTGTTTAAGAGGGTTGGATGATGCCACTTAAGAAGATTTTGAGAACCTGTGCCCTGATCAGACAATCATAGAGCATGTTAGTAACATAATCAAGTTTTACTTTGAACAACAATCAACGATTACATAAGCTCAAATCCTACATGGATTGATAAAACACAAAAAATTGAAATGTGCCACAAAGTTGTTGGGTTTTAAGGATGTTAAAAATAAAAATGCATGTGGGAATGTAACAGAAAATGTAACAACTACACTATCTTCATTTGGAAAGTCAAGAAAAAACGATATCAACACTTCTCGTAGGGAAATTATAACTGCTATTGTGGCATGAAGCAACTCAAGAAATTGAATGGTCGCAACAATGTCAAAGCTGCTCCACGTTTCAAGAAAAACACTGCACAAATACACTAAATTTAGGGTAAAGATAGATGAAATTGAATGAAGCTGCTTGTTGGGATCTTATATGTAGAGAAGCAAATAAATACTGGATGAAAGAGGGCATCAGAGAGAAGGTGATAGAGTATTGGGACAACCATTCTCATGCTATACCAAATCAAAAACATGTCCCACAACAACACCATGGAAGAAGCATTTATAAAAAGCATTGCAAGAATGCTATGGAGATGACAGGAGTTTCTTTGTTCTAGGAATTCAAAGAATCAAATACTGGTGTCTAGATCCCATTTACCATGTTCAATAAGTTGAAATTGTGGTATATTAGGTTGAATATGATTCAGGACCCTTGTTGTTGTCGATACCATGCTGAATTCTAGTTATACCATGACACATTTGTTGATTTTTGTAAAAAAACATTGGGATGGTGAACCAGCTCCTCACACGGTGCAAGATTTTATTTCTATGATACTATGCAATAGGAATCTTGAAAATGTGTTTTTCATTAGAATGTGTGTAGGTGGGAGAAGATGCCATGAATGTGGTGATTTGGCATTGTTCCATAGGAAGTTTCCTATCGTTCCAACACACCCTAGATTGTCAGATATCACAGTTAAGTGGAAGAGATATGAGTATGTCTCCATGAATCCATCATATTTTTCACATGTTCCATCTAAGAGGAGTGACTTGCTCAAGGATGATATTCCTATTTTAGACTTCATGGACAAGTTTCAAAGTCATATTTACAAATACATTAAACACTCCCACAGGTCTAGGTGGCAAGCTTTACAATTTAAGCATTCTCGTGAGGTTTTTGAGCCAGGCACAATCCTATCAGTGGTAGACTTTGCAGAGAATTACACATTTTCTCCTCAGAGAGAGATACAAAGTGAGTATTATCACTCCAGCCAGGTGTCCATATTCGTACATGTATGGTATAGACATGCTCAGGTTAGAGTTGATGGTAGGGATAACACTCCTTAGTCACATGATGTGATCAAGGAATACCATTTTTATGTCAGTGATAATCATGAGCATGACACATTGTTTGTTCAAAACTGGTTTGGGTTGATTTATGATTCATTCAAAAAGAATGGGGTGTCATTTAGAGAACACTAGATTTGGTCAAATGGGTGTGCGGGGTAGTTCAAATCAGCATGCTCCTTTTATTGGTTGAGTCTCCTTCACAAAGAGACAGGAATTCGATACACCTGGAAATTTTTTGAAACAGGGCACAGAAAGGGTGAACATGATGGCGTAGGTGCATGCGTGAAACAAGCACTTCTGTGGTACCAAATGAGTAATAGTGCATCTCAACTCAAGTGCTCGGTATAAGTAGTTGATTGGTGCACAAAAAATTTGGGTCACCAAGGTCATGAACAAGCAAGGCAGGTGTGCAGGTAGGAACAATATCTGTA
>LPNX010209672.1:589801-613365 GCA_001517045.1 Pseudotsuga menziesii | reverse complement strand
TGGTTCATCATCCTCTGCAGCATGAGCATGATGTCTTCTTTGGCCTCGTCTCCCTCTGAAACTGGAACCTCTATACTCATGTAGGTGTCCAATCCATTTTATTCAGGGAGATCATATACTTCCAGTCTTGGAAGTTTTCAACTTCCCCAAGCTTGTCACCAAGCTGATGTGATATATCATATTGAAATGAGAACCTCAACTGGAAATAGCAAAGGATTAGATCTTACCGATTTGAGGTGTCTGTCCTTGTCCCGGAGTTCGCTGATCTAGGGTTTGTCGTAGAAACCCTAATTTTCAAAACTTGGAATATTTTAGATCTGATTGGATAAACAGATAGATCTCTTCAAATGGAGCTGTCCAATGTACTCCTTTTCTGAAAATAGTGGAGGGAAGCTCCCGGAACAGGAAGCCCTAATTTACTGATTTCTTTTGCAAAAATGTCTGTTATTGTTTCTATGATATCTCCGAAATTACTGGTCCTCTGTGTCTGAAATTTCTCACTGAGGTAACCTCGCATGTTCCTGATCCAACACCACAGGTTTCATCAGAATTGGTTTCACCATTTGATATTTATGATCCTTTTCCCAAGGTGACCTGTTACAGGACTGTTCATAACAGCGAATATGTACGGAATTCCACGTGTCATTGGTTCATCTTCTAAGTCTGAACTTCGGAACACATAAATTACATTCCGTTACCTTTCTAGAACATCTTCAGGAATTCTATTTGGACCTCTGTAGCTCAATATATTGCAGATATCCCCAGGTGTCCTGTTTATGGATGATTTCTGGAAGAGGATGGAACCCTAACTTGGAGAGATCATATCTCCTAGAATATAGCGAATCAGAGGATTGCCTTTGGACACAGTGTTCATCAGGATTTTATCTTCGGCCCCTGCAATTTTCAGCTTCTGAGACTTCTCCAATCTCGAAATATAGCGACTGTACCAAAACGTATCAGTTTTAGTATTTAGGGTTTCTCCTAGCTAGGGGTCAAACTAGGGTTTGACTTTCCCGGAGATTTACCCAACCAAATTTCCTGATCCAGGTCTCTAAATTTCGGTTTTGATGAGGAGAAAAATCCTATGCTGGTCTCACTCAAAAATTGCTCTTTTGTAGAAATCCCTAATTTCCACATCGAAACTGAAAATGCTTGAAATTGAATTCCGCATCGACAGAAAGATGCACCCTTCAATGGAGAGTCATCCTAGGATACTTGTGCTGAAAATATGTGGAGAAAAATCCACAAAATAGGAAGCCTTAGTTCCTATAGCTGCACAATGTCTTCTTCTCAGGTTAGCTCTGATACCATGTTAGTTTTTCAACATTTAAGCTAGCATTATGATAAGATCTTTTCACTGAGAGAATAACAAGCACAGCAATCACATAAGCACATCACAAGAGACAAGAGACACAAATCTTTTAGGAGGGGAAACCATAAATGGAGAAAACCCCTCAACTTCCTCTAAGATAGTATCACCACAAGATGTGATCCCAAAACAGTAAGATGACCTCTCTTCACAACAGCAGCCTTCTGTCTTCTGTCAAGCCCAAGAATTTCCTTCTCCAAAAGTGCGCCACACTTGAGAGAGCAAGAGAGCTAAGTCACGAGTGATAAATAGAGAGACTCTCACTCTCTATTTATATTCTTCCATTTACTTGAAGTGCACTCAACCTAATAATTACTACTCGAGCCTACACCTTAATTAGTGTATAATAACCCAAGTGCCCCTAAATAGTGGGGACTTACCCAATGACTTGATATGACTTGTTTACATTATAATCCTCCCGATCGAAACATCGGGGCATGACCACATGACTCAAATACATAATAGAAACATCCCGGAATAAACATCGGGTTACAATATATGAAATATATAGAAGAATACATTCCGAAGTTACATATACATCAACATTATAGAGTAGGTTTAACACAATTATATAGCATGCTTGTCTTGTTTGTTGATTGTTGAGAGAGCAAATTGCTAACACAAGCGAGATTAGAAAAGCTCAACAGGGATCTACATCAACAATCCGGAATAAGGCATGTTTCGAGATCTTTTAGTGTTAGATGTTTATTTCTCTTGCATATTGGGAAGGGATTGATTTATGTGGTTACTATGTCTATTGTGGTACCCCAAGCCATAGGAATTTTTATCCGTAACAGAATTGGAAACCATACTAGGGAGTTCCTAGTCATTTCCTTTGGGGGTTTTATCGGCATTCAATGTTCTTGAATTGCTCTGATTTATCTGTTTCTAAGTCAGGTCTGGGGACATGTTTTCCTAGTAGTGTCTGATAGGAGTAAATTTTGTCTCAGCTTGTCTATTTACCTTATTTTTTATCTCTTTTTCTTTCTGTACGCGAGTTTTGTCTTTATAGTCGCGTGTACACATGGTTTTTCCTGGAATAGCCGCGTATATACGTGGATTTTCTATACACAGTCATGTATGCCCTGAGTTTTTCCTTTTTGGGGAAGATTAAGAGTTGTTGGGTGAGTTTGGATGATTTCTGAACCTTCTTGGATGCTCTTGGATTCTGTATACACCTTTGTTTCTTACCAGAGACGCTTTTTAGTTTAAATTTTTGAAAATGTTCTTGTTATTTCATTTTCTCTTTTTTGTTTTGGGATTAGTGCATTCAGTCTCTTTTACCTTAGTGCTTTGCTTGGGTGTTTTTGGTAGTGCTTGCAGAGTTTGGGGGTTGTAGAGTCGTACTTTTGCTTCTTATCTCATTTTAATTTAAAAAATACAAAAAACATTTTCTTTTTGCATCATTATGCATTGTTGAATTTTGCATTTTGCATGGTACCTGCATTAGGTTTGCTTGGAGAATATTAGTCAAATTTTCATATAGGAATGATTGCATATTCATTTGAAGGATATTTTTCCACTTCATGTAGTAGCATACCCCATTTTTCATTTGACACAGTGCATTTTCATTGATTGTTAGGTGTGCAATTTACTTCTTCTTGTGTCACAACATCATTAGTTGCATGACCATTTTCCCTTTTGAGTAATAAGCCAATTAAAATCAACGCATAATAAAATGAATTACACTCTTTTATTTTATAGGGTGCACCAACAACATTAGGTTTTAGGGTCTTGGAATAGTTCATTGTGAGTAAATTATCCAAGACCACTAAACAAAACATTTATGTGTCTGTCCATGTGAGAGTGTGAAATTCCTTTATATAATTAGTGTTTCTTGGGATCCTCCTCTTACAAGGGAGTTAAGCACGAGGCAATGTGAGCGATTATTGATTGGGATGACCCCTGGTCGTAACTGAGTAGTAGTGGGGATATTTCCCGGATTGTATTCGTATCTGGGGGCTCTTTAGAGAGTTTTGGGCTTTGCTACCCTACCCATACGGTCAATCCCGCCTGCGACTGTCCACTTGAGAATTGATTATATTGAGGTGAACTTAGTTTCCTTACCTAGGTTATCGAGGGGGTACTTTGCAGAGGTTATTATGCAAGTGTCCTGCCCAGGTAGGGGTCGGACAGCACAATCGCTATATGCGTTGAAGATGAGGGCCACTATAATTGGTTACGAACATCTGCTTGTTGTGTATGGGAGTCTCAAGCCTCTCATAGGCGATACATACCTGCTTCATTCGGGAGCTCACATATCCTACCCTTGTATGCTTGTGATTTGGATTTACATTTTATAGGTGGATGCTCTGTGCATGCTAGTTTGTCTAGGGTTTGCGTAATTAGATCGATTCTTTTTAATTTTTTAGTCATTATGGATTCGGGTGTGACACTTCACCATTCTCGTCAATTAGCAGGAATTCCACCTTCCACGTCTCCTCCTCCTCTAGGAGAGAGAAACAGACAGTCCAGGAAGACTACTTCTCACATTGATTCACACACGATGGGAGATCACGAGGATGAGATTCCTGAGATGTCTTCTCCACCTCATGAGTTTGGGGATGCAGATTCTACTCCTGTATATGATCCTTCACCAGAAATACCTTCACATTCTGGTTATGATCCCTCATTCACAGGTCATCGGTATTGGTTTCCAGGTGACGAGACTCATCATGAAACCACAAGCACTAGTCATGTTCATTATGGCATACCTGATATCCCTACACCTGATCCATCACATCATGTCAAGTCAGAAGTTGAACCTAGCACTATGCCTAGGGGCACTCCTATTCCTTTCCATGCAGAGAGATTTGGGAGCACTAGTCACATTGAACCTTCCATCCCAGTGGTGGAAGCTATCTCACATGTTCGTCCTAGACCTAGTGTTAGTACTCATATGCGGATACCAGAACCAAGATGAGTGACCATAGGGAACACCACTTACATCCCTTCACATGTCCCTTCATCCTCAAACCCTACTCCTTTGAATGCATTTTTGACAACCCTTCCTCCCCCTCATTCACATGGTCCTTCAGGAAGGAATATTTCTACTAGCCATGTTCATACTGCGACTGCTCACATGGTAGTATCTCAGAGTCAAGTACCTCCACTTGTGTCGGGAGGTCATATTCCTATTTCTGGATCATCTAATGGTCCATTGCAAGGACTTACCCATATTCCTAACTATGGATCTTCTCATGGTACATCCCATGGGACACCTTATGGAGCTTCTCATGGATAGTCTTATGGACAACAGTATGGATAAAACTATCAACCCTATGGGTACGGCTATCAACAACCTGCTTACTCTTCCAGTTATGGATTTGTAGCACCGCATAGTCAAGGTACACCATATCATAATATTCAAGGTATACGGGTCAAATGGGAGGAGGGTATTATGGCTAAGGCCATGCTAATTTATAGCAATCATCCTTACATGAACTAGAACTATCAGGGAGCGTGGCATAGACCGGCTCAACCTAGGATCCCTTTCTTCACAAATTTGAATTTACCTAACTTATCAAGACTTATGAATGATCTGGTATCTCATGACCTGGCCTGGCCAGCCGTCCCTGACAAGCTTCCTTCATACATTCCCAAGTTTGAGGGCAAAGGTAGAGATTATCCTAGTGAGCATGTCACTACTTTTAACCTTTGGTGCTCTTCCAATTCCTTACATGCCAATTCAATCCATTTAAGGCTATTTCAACGCACCCTCATCGAGCCTGCAGCAAGATGGTATATAGAGTTACCAAGGGAGGCATTCATTTTATTCGATGACCTTGCCATGCCTTTCCTCAATCACTTTCAGATACCCGTGCGTTGCGACGTTGGTATAGAACTATTGTCGACATTTCGAAAAGACAAAGCTACACATATCTCGGATCATATTCAAGAGTGGTGTAGACATAAGCGGTTGATTAAAGCCTTTATACCACTGGAATTTATCCTTGAGTGGTTCCTCAAGTCGTTGTTACCTTATATTGCAAAGGATGTTTCTACATCCGGAGTCCAAAATGAAGAACACGCAATATTTAGGGTGCAAGAGTTGGATTTGATGTATGCTCAATCCATACTTTTGTATGAGATTATACCTAACACTCTGTGATCTAGTTTCGATCCCAAGATCAAGCCTGGACCACATGACGATGGCATTGTGGTTTGTACAAGTGCCAAACCTACGGATTCGGTTGTGAAACAAGTGAGCCAATTTTATATTAGTCAATCCATGTCGAGACAAGCCACAGATTCATCTCAACCCACCCAAACAGCAAGTGTACTTTTCATGCAATCGTCATACCAGAAGGGAAACTAGCAGCCCAGAAGGAATAAGAAAAAGGGTAAAAATAATCATAAGGGTGGGAACCAGAATGAAAATGCTAATTACAATGACAAGAATGCTCATAATGCTGGGGGGGACAAGTAGTCTAAACGTAAGATAAAGTTTCTTTACAAGTTGTGTAAGGAGGACCACCTCACTCACTTGTGCCCTCATATCGAAGATGCCTCAAGGTTCATAGCATAGGGCCCAGCTATGCTAACTAATCCTTTACCCCATAATCAAAATATGAACTCAAGGACCATTGATCCTCATTGTGCATTAGGTGGAGATCAAAATCCGTCGAAAGCCAATACTGGTCATGGTTGCATCAACATGGTACGTGCTACTAAGGTTGTGACTTGTGCGAAGGATTAGGGTTCGTCACAACCAAACCTTGGAAAAGAAACCGCTCCACATGAGAGCCCTTTGAATATCAAAAACCCTATGGATAAACCTGAAGTTGCACCTCGCATTCTTAAGGGATTCCTAAAGCATTCGGGGCACAATCCTAATGCTTGAGATGCCCAGAACTATTCCGTTGTCAAGGATTTGGGACAAACTCCTTGTGCGATGTCTGTGCTTGAAGTACTTCAGAGTTGTTCTCCACAAAGGAAATCCTTTCTTTCTACTCTTGGGGTTAATGACAATAACTCTTCTTCCATTATCAAATTTGAAACCATGGGATTGTAGCCTCGCTTTCCTTACTATGTGTCTCTTTTGATTCATGTAGAGTGTCTTAATATGACCGTCAAATGCACTGTGATTGATGAAGGCATTATTGCTTTCGTGATGTATTTGTCATGTTGGAAGGGTTTGGGTTCTCCCGAGTTGTCTCAATCTACTACTATGTTGACTTCCTTTGATGGTAGATATTTTTGGCCGCATGGGATTCTTCCTTCTCTTAAGGTCCAATTGGGAGGTAAGATCGGCGCGATCGAGGTCAAGGTGGTGGACGCGCCCCTTGACTAAAATATTTTTCTAGGCCAGAATTGGATGTATAGTATGCAAGCCATAGCCTCTTCTCTCTTTCAAGTTGTATGCTTTCCATTTAATGGGAATATCATTACGATTTATTGGACATAATTCCGTAATTCGATTGTTAGTACATCATCAAGAGCTTCTATCCTGATTATCGATCATTCTTAGACAGAAACTGGGAGTGTGGGCATGGGTATGTATCCATCTTTGATGGGAACCTTTAGCTATCCTGCGCCCCTTATTATGATTGGATCTAGTTTTGGTGGGGCTTTGTCCTCATTGAATTTGGTGACTTTTCTCACTACCCATATGGAAGATCCTTGGATTCTTCCTTCATCGAGTCCTTCGAATGGACCTATCGAAACAGATGCACCATTTCCTACAACATTGATAGCCTATCAAGTGAATATTGATTGTGTTGCAGAGCCTAGTCCTTCCTCTTCGCGGACAAAGGAGGAATACCTGTATGTGCTGCCTGCATGGGCAGTTGAGTCCTCTCACACACATGATTGCCTCAACGATGTTTTTCCATCAGATGAAGCCAACACTAGTACAAAATGAGGAATTAGCTACTAGGTGACTAAAAATTCTAGTCACCACAGGTTTTCCAAGTGATTTACTACTAAATATGAGCAATTTTGATTGACTCAACTATAAATGACTAAAATTAACGACTAATTTAGTCACCAGTTAACAAATATGACTAGATAATAAGTGACAGAGTTAAAAATGACTAAAATAAATGACTAATTTAGTCACGACATAAAAAATGACTAGCTAAAAGAATATGAATTAGTCATTTATGTTAGTCATTTTTAATTGTGTCATGGAAAATTGCAAATTTGGCAATGAAGTGTAATTTTTGTAAGTTTTCTACATTCTATTAGTAATATTAGTTCCATGCACCTTGATCTTCAGAGATCCAACAAAGCAATTGCATGAACTTTTAGCCTTGTGGGGGCTTTTATGGTTCGCAAAAAAAAAAATCTCTAGCTTTCTATTTTTGGCAAATCAAAGGTCATGATAATTGATTGGGCCAGAGGTCTCACCAAGTTGCATTCACTGAGTTATATATGATTGTTGGTTGAAAAGTATTGGGCTCCTAAAGAATTGTTTTCTTTCTTTATCCTTCAAGCACCTGTATAGGGAGTTCAATTCTGATGCGGACCTACTGTGTTGAATACTTAGGCTAAGAGGACTAGATTTACAAGTAATTTGTCTGAATCTAAGAAGATTCTTGAAGACACATCTAAGAAGAGTAAATGGAATTGGAATTCAGACAATTCTAAACATGGTGATGAGATTGGTGTCGGTGGACAAGAATTGAAACTGACAAATATTGGTATTGAGCTTCACGTTGGGTCTCCACTGCCTTCAGAATGGCATCAATGTTTAGACCTTCAGTTTTGTTCTGTGTTTTTCTTGATTATCTATTGTGTTTTTTTTTATTCGTGTTTTTTTTCTTTGTTGTGGATGTGGTGGAGATGAAATGGCTAGATCATAATTCCCTTACAGTAACATAGGAATGCTACACTTGCAGATGCACTATAATAGGCCATAAGAATCAAATCTATTATTGGATATCCTGTGATTTTCACAAGTTGCAGCCCCAAAAATAGGTCAGACCTGCCCAGGTTCATAATAATATTGCTATGTTTACAGATAAAACTCAGGAACTAGCAATTCAAGGGTTGGTAGACCAAAAATGTTGTGTACAGGATTTCAGACTAAAGGTTATAATATCTAAGAATTTCCTCACTTCAAGGTTTAAGGGAGGGACCTGGACTCTTTACTTTCCCTACGGGACCCCTTCCAGAAACACTTAAGAGAGGAGTCATGTGCAAGTCCTTACCTATTGTTGCACCTCTTTTTTTGTAGTAAAGTATAATACTTTCCCAAATACTAAAACTGCGTAATCTGCTTAATATTGTTATATTTGTAAGATTCATGAGCAGCCCCCAGGAATTGTAAGACTCATTGATTAACTTTGGGGATTACAACAATCTCATACAGAAATAAGCCTTCCATTACTCGAAGAATCCAACCTTTTAACAGACTAATTCAGAATATATACAAAAGGAGAAGGAACTAAATATAGAATTAGAAATTTAATTCCTAAATTTATGCTAACAATCTGACAGCTTCACAATATATCCTAAATGAATTCAACTGCATTCTATCCTATTTCTAACTTAACTCTTCCATTGACAGCAAAGCTAACTCGATTCTTTCCAGAACTAGTTCACTAAATTGAATACCACTAACCTAAACATATGGAGAATATTCAATTAAGGGAAACCCACTTCCTCTTGTAGAATTTAGAATCTTAATTTTCGAATGGCCACGTTGCAATTTAAGATTCACTACTACATTTCGATCCAAAATCCGACGGAAAAATCCGACGGCGTGTGGATTTCTCTTTTTAAACTTACCAAAAATCACAAGGATACATTTTTTTTTGTAAATGTGGCCACAAGCGTCGGTTATTCTCATAACCATCGGTTAAGCGACGTCGCATTAGGTAAGCATCGCTTAAGCGACGACGACTTTAATTGGTCAACTATTTAACATGGACAGCGCCGTCGCATATTCGACACTTAGGTTCATTTCCTACACACATATTTGGTTTGATGTTCTATCATTAATGAACATAATATTTGTTGCATTTATCCAAATGAATATTTATACCACTTTGACAACTCTTGTAAATCACCCACTTATTTTTTTCAAGGAAAATCTTGTGGGGAAATGTAAGGGATGCTTCTCCCAATTTGTGGATAGCATCATTGGTAAAATTGTCAACATAAAATAGTTCCTCCAACGCAGGGGATTCGAATTTGCCATTTGCTAGCATGAAATTAGGCAAATGTCAAGCAACATTTGCGACAATCAGTTGAGCCAATCTCTTGGGCTGAATTTTTTTTGGAAACATCTTATCCCACCCTCAAGCACTTAAGCGAGTGATATCGTTGGTACCTTACCAACACTAATCGACCCACAAAGGGAAAGTGTGTCACAAGCATGATTTGAACCAAGGCAGGGAATTGAGAGGACAACAACTTCTCCTCTTAATCACCCAAGCTAAATCCAATTGACAAAAAAAGTCTAGAACATCTGGTTCGACTCTCAAGCACTTAAGCAAAATTGAGATTGTTGATACCTTCCCAACCCCAATAGGCCAAACATTTGAACTTGGACGAGGATAATAAATTCTCCTCTTAACCACCCAAGCTATACCAAATTGACTTGTAAATCATTACTTATATTATTCAAATACAAATTCTATTTATATTTATTTTCCAATCCTTTTTGGTTGAATGTTTTAATGTTAAAGAAGATACTATTCTCTTATTTTTTTAAAGGAAACAATCTATTGATGAAACCCAAAGACGCTTCCCCACATTTTGTTGATGGTGTCTATAATAAACTCCCCAACATATACTAGTATGCCTCATCCTTTTGGATCTAGCCATTGACTTTTGTTGCCATTGCCACCATAACTCATTGATCCTCACTAGAAGAATTGAACCCATGTTAGTGGTAGGACATTGCAATCCTTAAATAGACTAACCTACCATTCACGACTAACAAACATGCAATTTGTAAGTTTTCACTAGTGACGAAGGCTCAATTACTATAAGGGCATTCCACCCTTGATCAAGTTGCCATGGGGGCATCCAAAGGTAGTAGTCGAATATGTGAGGCTTGCGTTGTACTCTTTGTGTACACATCAGTGGATCAAAACCCACCCTTTTGTCATCCTTAAGACATGACACTAATTATTACGGCTACAAAGAGTGGGAAATAGCTCAATCAGTTAGGAGGAAGCTTATCAACCTTCCCATTCAGTTTTTGACTCACGCAATATATTGATAGGGAATGGCTTGGTTGGAAAAAAAGTGCCTCATAGTTAAACCTTAAGTTGAGTCATAGTTTTAATGACATCTTGACCTTTGGTTGAGTCAAGAGTTTATGGTATATGTAACTTGTGAAGCATTCCATCAATATTATAAAGTATGATAGCAAGTAGTCGATCTAATAAGGAGGCGAGGTCCTTTTGAGAAACTACCTATCGTCATACAATAAAAAAGTCTTCATATATCTCATTAGACCATGGCCACAATTAATAATAAGTCGAGGGCATACACCACGGTTGGAGATTTTGCATACATTCTATGGTCATAATTAATAACAAGTCGAGGGCATATACCACGGTTGGAAATTTTGGGTTGACCATACATTCTACGGTATCTATTTGAGAAGATATTGAAGAAAATACCTACAAATTGAAAAGGTCATGTGACTAGTTAAAAAGTGTATTCAAGTGGAAACTCGTCGAATGGACAGCGAAAAATAGGAGCGGCCCAATCGATGCACAGGGCGAATTGAGGCTGGAGAAAAATCGTTTTTTTTTCCCTCCATTAAATCACCATTTTTGAGGACTGATCATTTGACCGAGTCCAGGGTCATGTCTGTGCATCTGCTTAAAATAATGTTCTACACTTCTCCTACCTTGTACTATTAATTAAATCCGAGTGTATTTTGAACTACCTTCATTCACCCCATAAGCTTGTTTCCTGCATTGAACCCAAGAGAACTGGGTGGAGCCAATAGCTTGGAGTTCAAAACTGGAAGCCGGAATATTACCAGGTTTTCATATACATGCCATGATTTCTCTATTTTTTAATTCATATTTCTGCAATATTCATTGTTTTTCCTCTTTTTTTAATTATGTTCACCGCCACCATTTACTGTGAAAGTTATTTTCACATTTTTTTGTTTCCAATCGCATGCTCATGATTATTTTTGGATTCCTTCGGTACCGGAGCACCTCCCCCTTCTAGAACCAAATCTGATAGCATAGGTGTCCATGTGAACAGGAAGATTTCCTCTTTATAACCCTTCATCAGGTCGTTCTCCGTGTGTCCGTGTGAACTTTAAGTTTACCAGAAAGTAAATCGATCAATCCACACTCCTTTTATAAATTCATGCAGATAGAGCTCTAGAGATGCCCACATACTCTTAACAAAAATCGGATAGGCCCCTATTTCCTGTACTTCGAGAAGACATCCGGTCTTTAACCCCTGTGTCTTTTATATGTATTCCTTTTGTCAATCTTACTAATTTTCTAAAATACTGAAATTACCTGAGCCCTCCAGGTTATTGGTTGAGAAGCATAAAACCACTTCTAGCTTGCAGGATACATTCCTAGCTGTTGTTTTAACAAAGCAAGGTAAAGCTTTGACAAATTGACAAAGCTGATCTTGTTCCCACCTTTGCTATTTTTTTTCAGTCAGCGTGCTTCTTTTGCTTCTACAAGAGTTTTCTTTACATTGAAAAGCTTTATTGTATTGTTTCTACACATTTCCAAGCTCCCAAAAACATCAGAATAGCAGGCTTGAGTTTTGGAGATGCCAGGAGTAGTTACCATGCAACTAGGCAATGTAGCCATGGTTGTGATCTATAATACAGAGTGACTTGGAGCTATTGTTTATAAAACAAAACTGTGACCAACAAGAATAATGTTGATGAATCTGATGAGACTCAAGCAAATCAAAGGCTGTGATGACAAACAATATAAAGTGAAAAGATACAGGGAACAGTAAGTTTTGGAAGGCAAAAGGAATCATCCCGAGATGGTTTCAAATTGATATCAGTTTATCACTAGGATTTCTGCCCTTGATGTTATCACAACAAACTATACTTCCTTAACACATGAAATAAACAACACAGAAATTTGGGTTGAAACAAAATATAGCAGGTTTTGAGAGGTCATTGTCATCAAATCTCTTTCATAGGTGCTAGTAGTTGGGATCCTTGATTCCTTGCAACCTTTCAAACATTATGGCAGATAAACAGCAAGGTTTTGAGGAGGGAGTCTATAGGAGGTTCACCCTTTATGTAGTTAGATTACCTTTGAAGGAGATGTAAATAAAACCGGCACTGGAGGTGACCGTTTGGCAGTTCTATTTGTTGTGATTTGGCCAGCACGCATCCTACAGGAAATCAGAGGCTTGAAGGGTTATAAAAATGAACCAATGAATAGCGGGCCTTACCCTCAGCAAAGAGACAAATTTGACATTAACTGTGTGCTTGACAACCTGCTAACTAAATACATTTCGATGCATATATAGTCATGAGTTTTATTGTGAATGACAAGATAGGATCCAATGATGAAAGATCTAAAAATATTGCATCCTTTGGAAAACTATACGAATGGCAGCATATAAGGAAAGACCCATCCTGAAAATCCACATCAGCAGTGCAATAAATCTTAAGCTAGGTAAACTTATTGGCAGTTAGGAAAGCTGTTGAAAGTAGTTTTTGTGATAAGAAAATAGCAAGGGAAACTAACTAAAACTACAAATCATAAATGAAGATTAGACACGACCCTGTTTTGATCTAAGTCGACCTGTAAGCAAACCTTTGAGGGTTTTGTGCATGCCTTTTCCTCTCTTAATCTCAAGCAGAGGAATCAATTTAGGAAGAAAAAACAGTGTTTCTTCTGTAGAGAAAAACACTAAAGAAAGTATCCCAGATAGCAGAAAAGGCTCATACTTAGTATGCATACACTGTCTTAGCTTTATGAGGTTTCTTTCCTCTTTTTTCAAATAGTCAAAGGCAGCTAGGTGGACCTGCATGTAGGGTTACTAGAGATCTGTATATTCATATTTGAAGAGCTGAGCAAGGGTTAGACAGTTGATTTTGGAGCATTGATTGTAGCTACAGAAAAACTCCTCGTTCTCTCATCCACCACACCTCAACCACTACCACCATTTCCAGCAAGGATACCTTTGACAACCTATCACCTATCGTCCACTATGATGCAGAAAATCTCTTTGGTAATAAGTGACTAAACCAATTATACTTATTCTAGTTCTCTGAGTTTTTGTTGTTAATGATTAAGTTGTTGGTATTGATCGGTAGTTATATGCTCTTTATTTGATTCTTCTTTCAATCAAGACATAGCTCTTTTCAGCTCATGTCCATTTAATTCCATGCTATGGCCACTTTTAAAACATGATCTCAACCATTGAAACTTAGTGCTTGAAATTGACCCTCACTCTTAACTGTTCTAGGACAGTCAATGAGGGGTTTTTGTATGTTGTTTTCTTTGTAACATGTGCAGATTTGCAGCTCAGATTACAGTACACGCCTTCTAAAGACACCCCCCTCTAACTAGAAAAGCACCAATCCAAACAGACAGGCTCACTAACAGTGACAAAGGGTTGGTTTGCCTATAATTATCATTCGAATTTGCTTCTACAGATTTGTGTGATAACAAGACCATGCAACAATTCCTAGCTGGGAAGAAATGCCGGAATTAAGAAGTTCAGTTTGTTGTTAGAAAGGCTAGAGCGGAGGTTTTTGAGGAATAAAACTTAGGGTTTGCAAGATTATATTATCGAGAGTTGGTCTAGTTGTAGGAATTGTCTCTATCTCTTCTAACAACGACACCAAATCATTAAATACTATGTTTTGGGTAAAAATTGTGGAAAATGTTAAGAACCCAACTTCAATTAAACTTTACCTATAAATTTCAAACTGGTGAATAGACAAAGTGGTGAATTGGTCACTCAGGAATTGGTTGCAATGTCTAATTGACCAAAACAATGAGACTTGTGCTTCCTCAAGCAAAGTTTGCTCTTAACAATTCTTTCAATTGTACCATGCAATATTCACCATTTCTAGATTTTATGTCCAAACTCGCCAACAAGAGTCACAAAATTGCAATCTATGGCATTAGCCACTCTGTGCTCCTAATTATGCAACACCATTTCTAATAATACAAGACAACTAGCAGAAGATTATATATTTATTTAAGAAATATCTTGAACAAAGCTTCATATCAAGAATAAATGAAAGAAATATCAAATAACAGATATGGTAATCACGTGGTTACAAAGTTCCCCAAAGGCCAGAATTAAAAATTAACTTTGGCCCATATTGAATCTCGAGGAAATTAGGAAATATAGTAAATACACATCTTGTGAATCCCCCAAAGGGGTTGGGTATTATTCATATTTTCAATAATGCGGTTGCAAAGGAATAAGAACCTAGACCAAAGGGACAATATAGAATAGGACAANTCAATAATGCGGTTGCAAAGGAATAAGAACCTAGACCAAAGGGACAACATAGAATAGGACAAAACTAAACTATTTTCAGCATTGTGGTTACCAAGAGACTAGAACCTAGACCAAAGGGACATCATAGAATGGGACAAAACCAAAGTGAGTTAAGGATATGCCTGAAAGCTAAATAAATTAATAGTAAAAATCTTAAAATTAAGATGATTGCATTGGCATCATAGCAAGGATCAAAGTAATGGCATCTAGTCAAATGCAAAAGGCTGCAAACATTCAATCTTAGTGANATCTAGTCAAATGCAAAAGGCTGCAAACATTCAATGTTAGTGATAGAGGGTAAACTATACAAACATAATGCATTAACCAAAATCGTTGGAAGAAAATTTTATCTAAACTAAGAAGGTATGGTATTAAAACTAGCAGGTTCATTTTACTGATAGAGCACAAACAACTATGCTTTTAGGTAAGTAGATACTAAGGAACAATAATGTAGAAAAAGTCGTTAGTTTATTTTAGAAAACTATATTTAGTAGTTCGAATTGATCTCTTTCAGAGAGAATTAAGGATTTTGTTAAATATAATTTGTTACCTTCAAGAAATCCATATGAAAAGCAGGATTGATGATTCTTCTGTGACGCGCCTATTTCTCACCTTTCAAACCCACAAGGCCATGTTCAACCAACTGCCTCTCAAGGGGATTAGAAGAAAAAATTTCATAGTGCCCGAACTTGCTGGACATTATCTCCTTGATAAGCTCAGGATGGAGAACATTCAGCCTAGGTGTTGAACCAAACTAGTAGATAAAATCCTTACCTATTTTTAGATATCACATACAACAACAAAGTAATTAGAGAAGAATTGGGTGCATTAATTACATATGTGGGCATACTAATTAAAGCATTGGTTATTTTCTTCTTCTTATGCTGTTGATGATATGTAATATCCCAGCCTGTGTAATTACACCAACCCAATGGCTAAATTCAAAAGAACAGTATGCAACAATACCATATATTTTAGTCCAGTGATGATAATATGGAAGACCCACAATTCAAAGGTTTGGCCAGGTTTGGCTAGAATGATCTCATATCTGGATGCAAAATTTTTATGTATATCCATTTCGTTGAGTACTTGCCATAGTGCAATATTAATAGCACTGTTCTATATTTTCTAGTTTTCATGACCATGTTTCTCTATTGGGGTTTTTGCAGTTAGGAAGTCATCATACTGCAGAGGAATTTGCAGTTAGAGGCAAGGAGCCAAAAGACGAGGTGCAAATTTACACTTGGAGGGATGCTACACTTCGAGAGCTAACAGACCTGGTATGAAGGAATTAATTCATTCTCACTTTTACTGCAGGAGCTTTTCTATTTTCATACAAGTGTTTGTCACATTAATTAAATGAGTTCTAATATATATGGTCTTGACTTTTAAGTAACCAAGCATGAGCTTTGGAGCTGTCTTTTCTTAGCGTTTGTCTTCATAGTTATCGATATGGGTTAGTTTGTGTGAGGTTCCAGTGTCCTTGTTGTCTTTTTTATTACAGTCACCATGCAATGCAAGTGCTAATCACCTTGGCATTAAGCACATGCATCTTTTTTTCTTCATTATTTAGTTAGCCTTTTGCATTTCACTGATGATGGCTTCATTGAAAACTCTTGGGCATTGTGGGGCACAGGACATTTCTTATATAGTGTGGGAAGAAAAAGGATTATGCTAATGTCCACCGCTAGCCAAAAGTGACTAATGGGACTGTGAAAGGAAATAATATTCCATCTGCATAGGCGGTGAGTGAAGGGACTTGTGCCCCACCCAAGAAATTGGAACTAAGAGATAATAAATTAAAAATAAAGGTATCTGTTACAAGCATAAAGATAAATACACAGTAATGAGTGAGAGAAATGGGGAACAGGGGTTATAAAAAGCCAAGAAGTTAGAAGGTCCGAGTTATTATTCCTTGTATTTGAGGTCCAATAACTTGTTATATTTTACTCATCTATTATATTTGTGTCACAATTTCACCGTATGTTTATGGTGACCTTTTCGCAGTGAGAGCTGTTGCTTTTGAATAAGGCTTCTTGTTACTAACTTATTTGTGAACAAATATGAATAATGTTTTCGAGATGATTCTATGTTTGGTACTACACTCTTATATAAAACCTAATAGCCATAAATAAAACAGAAACTTTGATTGGTTCACAATTTCTAACTTATTGTGATAGTTGTTGTTTCTGCTTAAGGTGCTTGTTTGCTCCCATTATTTTTTTTGAAGAAATGAGTTGAATTGGTATTATAGTAATTTGTGGCAGTGCAGGTAAAGGAGGTTGCACCAGCAACAAGGAGAAGAGATGCAAAACTATTATTTGCATTTGTGTATCCCGATAGACGAGGCTGTAATGTGGTTAGACAGGTAAGTTTGACATGGTTTAGCATTCTGATCGGTCTTTGATTGTTTTACAAAATGTTTAGAAATAGATAGTATCTTCAGTATTTATGAACAAGTATGTGGTGTACCACTAATTGTCAGAAGACAGTAATCGATTTATTCAAGAATTGTATTTACTTACCCCTTCCTGAGAAGTAAATATTGTTGTTGAATTTGTTGCAAGGTTGAAGTGACCTATGCATATCCAAATGCAAGACGGCCAGATGAAGGCAATAAGGCACTTGCAGATCTCAGCTTTCAGGTAAATATCTATGGTGTGCCTTATTATGTTGCCTGGTTTCTTTTCTCCTTTGCACAATTGTGCGTCATCTGACATTCCTATTCTCTCCTTATGTTGGCAGACTGGGGATTTCTTGGATGTGGCAATTCTTACTTGAAGCACCCTTTATAAATACAAAACAAGCCTATATGTTTCAAATTTTATAGCTGGAAACGTGTTTTGAACTTGCACATGATTACCATTTAGCATATCATGTCTCTTTATTAACTCAAAGTATATTATGAATTCAAAACAATCATTACTTTAATGATTAACCCATAATATATCCTTACAATGTTCAGAATGAACAATAGTCACCTTGTTGATTGCCCTTGATAATGCAAAAGTTGTCTGTCTCATATTACTTTCTGATGACAAATCTTCACGAGAACCAGGCCACCACACAATCGGCATCAAAATCTGCAAATCCAGCTTATTTGGTCCTTTTCTTGATAACAACCCTTCCATTGAAGACTCAAAATCTAATGATTCCCACCAATGCACCATAAACTCCTCGCATTTGAGAATATGGAAGGATAGAGCCAGATATGGATATGATCCAGTATATGGACAGTCTACAAGAGTGATCATTGATGTTTTGCAACTATATGAAAGAGCCAGCATGGTCGGTATAATTAAGTCCTTAAATTCTGGAAAAGACAATAAAAGGTCCATAACCTTATCCAAACTTGCAACATCATGTGGGGCTTGCATCCCAAATGTTTCTAACATGAAGGGAACTAAATCTCCCTAAAAAACGTACTCTTTGATGCCTATATCGCCATCCAACAGAGAGAAAAATTGTTTGCAAATTTCTTTTCCAATAGGATTAAGTAATTCTACACGTGGATTAACTCTCTTCAATCTTCTCAACTTCTCTACTGAGGTTGAAGTACTAGGATCCTGGCTATACAGTTTCACTAGCCTTGTTAAACATGTTAGCAAGTAGGTATCCAATTCTGATACAAGCACAACATGCTCTCCATCCTTTGTCTTGGGGGGTGCTTGGACTGGAAGGAAGCCCATCCTTTGTCTTGGGGGGTGCTTGGACTGGAAGGAAGCCCATCCTTTGTCTTGGGGGGTGCTTGGACAGGAAGGAAGCCCTCAATAGGGTACTTGAAAGGCCTTGAACCAAAATTTAAATCACAACGTTCACCTTGAGACAAAGAAATTGCAGGGAAATATCCAAAATTAGGGTCCAAATTCCTTACTCCATCGAAAGCTACACCCAAAGGATATACACCGTTTGGATTGCCTCGTTGATTTTGTTTTCGCATAGTCTTTTCATTGAAATTTGTTATACCTATTTTAATAGCCACAACTATGATGATTGAAGGTTTTTGTAAGCCAGCTGGTGCAGACCTCCAAACCCTCGGTGAGAAAATGTGTGCTTAATTAAACATGGAGCTATGTTTGACTCCTCACCCCTGGATTTGAGGCGATCTTGTCTTTGATCCTCAAGTTCGGTGTGGGTACTAATGTGTTTGATGGTCTGTTTCATTCTATCCACCTGGATATTCATCCTATGCGGAATCTTCTTTATGTTTTCAATTTCAGTTAAATCCATGCTCGTCTGACCCACAATTCGTAGGTTTTGCCATGTCAGCCTTAATTCCTTTAAAAGATGTGTAACTCCAACTTGCAAGGGAAATGGTACGAGCATTCAGGGAGGGGGCCTGTGTGCCCCCAAGCTCTACAAAACAACCAAACATGGGAGAGGTTCCAAATTCAACCAAGACGTAGCCGCAGAAACAATTTCAACAGTCGAACCCTTACCCGAGTAGCAGAGAGTTCCGGGTTGGTGCCTACAAGCATGAATACTTTCCCAAGATTCCTGCTGATCCTACTCCCCTGCATCAAGCTCATGGTTTGATAGACCCACAATGCCTTGATTTATCCCACCTGAGCAATGAAGAACAGAGGGGAAGCCATAATTTCCACTACACCCATAGGTGTGAATAAAGGCATGTAGAGATGAAGGCACACAAGGGAGGGAGGTCTCGGTTGCTTGAGGTTAATGCGATTAGTATTGATGGTGGATGCATGGATTATATCCTTCGTTTGGTGGCCATGTGTCAAGTGACCCCAATATTCATCATAAACATTTTTTGTTGAAATTCTTAAACTATTTATCCATCCACATAAAGAGAATCCTCAATGAACTTTTGGTAACCACCTTTGCTCCAGAGGATCTGTATTTCGAACAACCACTCCTTTGATCATACTTGAGAGCGATGTTCACTAACTGATCTGCAAGGCTATTATGTCTTCTGATGTGCAAGTAGCTTATTGCTTTGATGCTTTGGAGATTCCAGGTGATTCTATTTTAATTTTTAAATCTTGTTTTGGACGTTACAGTGTGGCTTCTCGCGTGTTTAATGAAATGCAAGGAGTCTTCAAAGATTGTTATTTGTCATATAGAAAGGTTTTTAACATATTCTGTTTATAGAAACAAGGCATACACCTCCGCATAGTTATTGGTGGTTCTCGCATGTTTAATGAAATGCAAGGAGTCTTCAAAGATTGTTATTTGTCATATACCAAGGTTTTTAACATTTTCTGTTTCTAGAAAACAAGGCATACACCTCCCCGCATAGTTATTGGTGGTGACTCCCAATACCCAAGAAAATCTGATTACTTCTTGTCCATCGTGGTCAGTGAGTACCCCCTTGCACCTGCCACCCTGTACTGCCACTTTTTACTTAGCTTCCTCTGATAAGAACAATTTACTATTTAGCATGGGAATATCTTTAAGTAACAGTAATCTTCCTCTTTTGAATTTTTCTTTAATCTCCAAATTCCTTGACTTATCTGGTTGCTTGAAATTTAGACTGGATGAATGTGTGCCATTTGGTTTACAAATTCTTAGAACCCTGATTGAATTTTGTTGATACAGGTTATCATTTCATGCAGAAAGGGTGGCACCAGTATTGATGACCTTACAGAAAAGTATCCTGACAAGGTAATAAAGGTAGCTTTTCTTTAATAGTAAATTTCCTTGGCATAATATGAATACTATTGTGGTTTGATTGGGAAATTAATGTTCTGTTAATATTGTTTAGCTTTTACAGTTTGACGCTTGTATATCTAAGGTTCTGCAGCTTGTTATTGGGTCAGGAGTCATAAAAACCCAAAGGAAAATCTAATAGTAAAAATCTTTAGTGGCACTGTCCATAGAAAAATGCAGTGGATTATACTATCTCCTTGTTCTTTTTAAGGTTCTTCATATAGAGTTTTAAAACTTTTCGAAATCTATAGCGTTAGTTAATGAACTTCTGCCAATTGGTTTGTCCAATTTTGCTATCTAATTTCTGCTGAATGTTGTGGATGTAATACACTTGGTAATGCTGTACAAACAACACAAAGGAGATGTTGTACAAACAACACAAAGGAGATTCCCAACCTGCTGTCCACAACTGCCTAGAATATGTCAGTAATAACATCCAAAGGAAGCACCCTACCTGCTGTCATAAACACTGACACAAGTTTAGACATGACAGCCTTAAATACTGCACCATGTTGCTGTCATAACTGTTGGGTACAGACCTGAAGTAACAACCAAAGGAGTCCCCTGGATAGAAGAGTGTAACTTCCCCAATAATTTGGTCATGCTTGAAGTGTAACTCTCCACGATTAAATGCACCTTGCCTCCATGAATGGTGTCTTCATAAGCAACTCGCCATACTTGAAAATATCTTCCAATGCAAGTGCGCCCTACCTTCAGCTAAGCAATCTAGAGCTCAACTCTTTGAAGGTGAATGAAAACTAGATTGGAGCAACCTGGTAAACTAACAGCATATGCAGATAAAGAAATGCTAAAAAACATTAAACTAACAGCATATGCAGATATAGTTCTTAAACTCGTGATACAAGCAGCATAGTGGAAAATAGGAATGGCATATATCTCAATGTTTACAATGGACAATCCACTACAATTGCAGAAAACTATGAATAGGATATAGTTCTTAAACTCGTGATACAAATAGAGGAAGCAAATGAAATTCGAGAACCCATCAATCATGATCTCTAAATTGAAGGATACAGGAAAACATATCATCTTCATCACCCTCCTCCCCAATGTCAGGTTGACATTGTCTCTTATGGCCCAAGTATGGGTGGGTTTTCTTTTGTTTTTATCTGTAATCCCAAAATATTATGTTCATATGTCTTCTTTAGTTGAAGAGCAAATTAAATTCTAAACTAAACCAGGCTGAGTTGTTGCCTTTTTTATAAATATAATCATTAAAGTTATTATAACCTGCATTTACCTGCAAGAATGACATTCATGAACTAGAATCGGATGTAACCCTTGTTTTCTTACAATATAAAGCAAATCTTGAAATTTTAGAAAAGAAAATCTCAATTGTAGCTAGAAATAAAACTCACCCATCACGTGGAGAGTAAAACCCAAGAGGTTGTGAGTCGTCACTCATGTCACAGACCTTCTTGTCATTTTCATCAAAAAGTTGAAGAAACATGGAGTCAACTGTTGTCCCACAATTCTTCCAAAGCCTTTCTTTTGTAGCCCCAATGGTAGACTGAATCAGACAGAACCAGTTAGAATAAAACTCTTGTTAACAAGTATTTTTGCGAAGATATAAAATGAAGATTTGAATCTATTCTTAGAAAATATAACATCACAAAAAAACATATCAGTTGACAAATAGGCTCCTCACAAATAATTCAGAAATACAAGAACAGAAGACTGAAATGAGCCAAAAACTCTCCGAGATAAACAGGTAAGGAGAAAGAATGATATAGTTAAGCTGTTCATGAGTAATACGCAGGGAGAGATGTCAAATGGAGAGGAGGATAAATGCGTTGATCAGATATATATCTCGATATTTCAAGCCAACCAGATGGTCCCATCTTCAGGAGAAAGGCCTCATCTTTATCATTCTCTCGAGAGGCATTTCTCCAGTAATCTGGCATTTGTATGTTTTTTTTAAAACACTTACAGTCGTCAGTTAAGCGACGGCCTGTAGGTGATTTTAAAAATAAAAAAAATTGACACTACCCATTATCCACACATTATTGACACTTACTTGTTTTTTCTTTCTTCTAGTTAAATGAGTTGTCTGTTAGAAACTACCCATTATCCACGCATTAGCTAAGAGTGCATCAGCGACTAGTTAGCTATCTCTGGAAAAGAACTTTTGTGCTTAAGCAGGAACATAAGCTTAGTGTTGTAGGTATTCTTAGGTTTAAATCTAGGCTCCAATACATTCCTGGGGTTTGACAGTTAAAACCTATTTTTGTCCTTCCTAGAATGTGCTTTTAGATTCCAAGTATTGGCTACATTTGTTATTCTATTAAACGAGCATTTAACACCTGTCCTTGTAATTATTCTTATATTGGATTTTTTTCCTTTAGAAGACTAATATCATGCCAAATTCTAAATTGGATATCAATCTTGCAATGGATATGTTACAAAGTGCATTGTGGTTGTAGGATTCCTTTGAACTAAAATGTCAGTGTGGCTGACTATGAAAAATTTAAACTTGCACTGCTATTAAGCTGAAGTACATGGTCTGTTTGTTTGTCATAATTTTTTGACATGTAGAAATCTAGAGAACTGCTTTGTAACAATTGATAGAATGGTCGTTGACCTATTATAATTTGTGATTTTAATTGTGAATGCTACAAGATTCAAGGGATTATCAACTTTTATCCTGAATTAATTTTATATCCTGAATACAAGTCAGAGATACATTTTGATTTCATCATTTTTATGTGAGTTTTGAATTTTCTTATCTGCTTTTACATTTTAATGGCCATGCATGAATTGATCTTGTGCTGCAGACAGGTTTAAGTTTAACTGTCTAAATCTTAAAAAATTTCAAGCATGTTTTCATAATTGGCTTCATATTTCATTACAGTACAAGAAGAGTTTTCTTTGAAAGTGCCCTAGTTTTACTCAGATGGCCTAGTTTTACTCAGATGATTGAAATTTTATGCTTATCTGATAATGTCTATAAAATCTGCTGACCCCCCAGGAACAAGAGAATGCAAATATGCACTACACAAATGCCTAAAGTCAGTGATGCTAATGATGTGTCTGGAGGGATTTTGGAGAAGTTCCCAAAGCGCCTGAATGATGT
>LPNX010209672.1:550548-589592 GCA_001517045.1 Pseudotsuga menziesii | reverse complement strand
TGGTTTTTGTATCCTTATACCTTTTTAATGGCCCTAGTGAAGCACAGTAGATTGACAGACAAGATGCTCACCCAATTGAAATCATGCCATGTGTCTACTGCATGATGCGCCAGTAGATTCCATTCTATTTTAAAATGAGAGGATCCCTCCTCGCCATATAACATAAAAATCATGGTTTTCATAAACTGATATGGGTATCTCAAGTATTGTGTAGAATACATCCAATTATTATTTTCTAAGAAGGCCTTATATTCAGTCCACTAATCTTTAAATTTTTTACTAGATTGAATTCCTTGGCTCTGTACTCATCCAGAAATGTTTTGTTCAATAGCACTTGAATTTTCTTCAGCTTGAACATTATTTTGAATGAATAGGGTTGTAAATAAGCTATGGAAACCCTACCTTCACTTATGACTGATCTCATTCCAAGATTAATGTGTCTGAATATCGATTTGACAACATCGTTATATGGTAATATTATTGGTTTGGTGGCAATCAAGTAAAGGATGTGCTTTCTGATATTTGAAAAAACCTCTAAGTCATCATGGTCTTTATGGAAGTCTTCATTGACGAACATTCTATACATGTATTTGGGCACTCAAGGTCATCTTGGAATCCAATTAAATGATTTGTATCCGTGACCAACATTGGATCTACATCTTTCTAAGGGTTGGGACTTTCTTCAACTTCCCATTTTAAGGTAGCTTCCCTATTCCTTGTGCTTTTGACATTTTAAATAATAAATATCCTACAATAAAAAACGAAAATACAAATATTAAATCTTGTAGACATAATTATGTCAATAGGTGAGTTATGAACATAAATCAAGTCTACCTCAAGTTTCGAGCTAAAACAAATGGACTTTGAGAAACAAGATAGCAGGTGAACAAACTTGGCTTCTCTAGCAAGTTTACAAAGGATGATGGTGAATATTAATTGTGAAATACCTCCCTAGGCTGGTTAAGATTATTAATGACAACTATATATATGCACAGGTGGCAAAGTTTGGTGATAAGTCCTGTATTTTGTTTTTGCAATGATTTATGGAGTTTGAGGATATGCCCTTATCTGAAATCCTTATGGCATGCTTAGGTGGCAAGCTGGGGTGCATAACTTTTGAAGAGAAATGTTTTGACCATGTCATTTGCACCAAGGGATTCACATGAAGCCCAAGTGCAGTTTTCTTTGGAGCGAGGCGTGCCTGCTGTGATTGGTGTAATGGGGACACAGCAGCTTCCTTAATCTTCCCATAGTAGGGATCGAAACGTCGAGATTTGCGAAATCATCCAACGCAGCACCTTCTTATTTACAATTCTCCACTGCATAAATGACTACTTTCATAAATACTAGTTACTAGTAAGTTCTAATAGTAATAATTATGTAGTTTGTGGATTGATATCTATCATAAATTTGTTTGAATATCATCATTGTCAAGCAATAACAACTTCTTAAAGGGTGTTAGCTCAATGGTAGAGTGCCTGCCTAATTATAG
The DNA here is from genome assembly GCA_001517045.1 of Pseudotsuga menziesii. NCBI lineage: Eukaryota > Viridiplantae > Streptophyta > Pinopsida > Pinales > Pinaceae > Pseudotsuga > Pseudotsuga menziesii. The sequence goes on along the minus strand of LPNX010209672.1, from coordinate 588,100 downwards.
GCAGGAGGTTGGTGGTTCGATTCCTCCGTGCCCTATCATAAATGTGTGACTACAAAAACGACTAAATTCACATATATACGACTATTAATAGCTAATTTCTTGTATCTTAGTCGTATTTAGCTTAGTCATTAATATGTTAACATATAGTAGTTTATTTAGTCGTATATTTTCTCATTAATGGTTGCAATCAGTGACTAAATCAGCGAATAAATCAATGATTAACTCAGTGACTAAATCAATGACTAAATTTGTGACTAAATCATTAACTATTAATGACTAAAACAATGACTAAAGCATTGTCTATCAATGACTAAATCATTGTCTATCAATGACCAAATCAATGACTAAATCAGTGACTACTAAGTCAAGCTATTAATGACTAGTGAAATACGACTAGCTATAAGATAGTGGTAATTTGCTACTATTAGTCACCGACTCAAAAATAGTCGTTTATAGCCTGATTTTAGTCATTTTTTTAGTCATTAATTTCTCATTTTCTACTAGTGCAATATTGAGGCCATGTCTGGGGTTGAGCCACCTTGGGAAGAGTTACATCATCGATCATATTTTCTTCTCGATCTTGACCGTATGGAGCGTGAAGACATTAGGGAGATTCTTAGTGAGAATATTAGTAGTCTCGTGGTTCCATTGATCTCTCTTGCTCAGATGGCCGATGGGAACATGGCGAATTTATCACCCACTATTTCGATCAATATTTCTCGCGATCCTAGCAAAGTTGAGAACATCTACATTGGGGTGGATTGTTCCCCTGATGAGATCAAGGACTATACCGAGTTATTTAAAGAGTTTCATGATATATTTTCTTGGTCATACAAAGTAATGCCAGGAATTGACCCTCGTATTGTCGAACATGAGATTCATACCTATATGAATGTGAAGTCGATTCGACAACGTTTGTGTGCAGTGAATCCTAGAAAAGCACCCACTATTAAGGCTAAGATAGAGAAGTTGTTAAAAGCCAGTTTTATCTATGTCATTCGCTTGACAGAGTGGGTTTCAAATCCTGTTCCGGTTGATAAGAAGCAGGGAGTGATCCGTATATGTATTGATTTCCATGATTTAAATCGTGCTTGTCCTAAGGATAATTTTCCCACACCATTTATTGATCAGATTTTGGATGAGTGTGCGGGAAGCGAGGTATTCTCCTTCATGGACAGTTTTTTCAGATATAATCAGATTCACATCCAACCCGAGGATCAACATAAAATTGCATTTATTTGTCCTTGGGGTACTTTTGCATATCGAAAGATGCCTTTCGGTCTTAAAAATGTCAGAGGTACATTTCAATGGGCTATTACCTTAATTTTTGATGATCTCAAAATGATTATCGAAGTGTATTTGGAAAACCTTGCTGATCTAAGAGTACATCATCCATACTATTTGAGATTAGTATTCGAAATATGCCTCCATTACCAGGTTAGGTTGAATCCTCATAAGTGCATATTTTGCGTGACTATTGGTTGCTTGCTAGGGTTCATTGTATCCAAGGAGGGGATAAGAGTCAATCCCTTAAAGGTTGAGGCAATACTTCAATTTTCTCCCCTGCGTAATATTAGACATATTCAGTGTTTGTATGGCATGGAAAATTTCTTGCGAATATTTGTGGTTAATTTTTCCAATTTGACTAAAGGCTTTATGCATATTTTAAAGAAGGAAACTACTTTTTGCTAGGATGAGTGAGCCTAGGAGTCCTTTGATGCTCTTAAGTGAGCCTTGGCATTGACCCCTATGCTTAGTCCACCCGACTATAGCCACGATTTTTTTCTTTATGTGGCCGCGTACATGGAGACGGTTGGTATGGTTTTGGTTCAGGAGGATGAGGAGCTCCATGAGCATGTCATATATTATTTGAGCCAAAACCTTATTGATGCAGAAATTCGTTCTTCCCATGTGGAGAAACTTGCCTTGGCCACGATTCAGGCAGTTCAGAGATTGAGACATTACATTCTCCTTCGCCAGACCTTGGTGGTAGCTTCTATCAATCCATTTCAGTTTGTCTTAACTAAAAGGATGATTGGGGGAAAATACAATAAATGGATTGTTATTTTGCAATAGTTTGATCTCGAATTTGTTTTGGCGAAATCGAAGAAATCATTGATCTTTGTGGAGCTCATATCTAATTTTCCAAGTGTGGAGGAGGAGGAGGTTTATGAGGATACATTTTTCGATGAGCATATTTTACTTATATCAACTTTGGACCCATGGTACAGGGATATCATTGTATATTTGCAAACGTTGAAGGTCCCTACTCACCTTTCATGGGATGAGTGACGACGATTACATCATGTATCTAAGAACTACCTTATAGTGGATAACACTTTGTACCATTGTGGGGTAGATTCCATTTTATGTCGTTGTTTAACCCATGATGAGGCTAAGGTTGTGTTGAATGATTGCCATGGAGGGGCATGTAATGGTTATTTATCTAGGCTTTCTATAGCCCAAAAAATATTGAGAGCAGGATATTTTTGGCCGTCGATCTTCAAAGATTGTTTCAATGCAGTCAAGAAGTGTCACCCTTACCAGGTGTTTGCACGTAATATGCGCTTGCATCCTTCCCCTTTACATCCTATTATTACCACCGATCCCTTCACCAAGTGGGGGCTTGAATTCATGGATTGCAACCCAACTTAAACTCGGGGGCATCATCACATTATAGTGGCTGTCAATTATTTCACAAAATAGGCAGAAGCTATGCCCACGATTAAATCCGATGGTGAGACAGCCATGCATTTCGTTTTCAACCAAATTATTACTCGGTTTGGCATTCTGAAAGAGCTTTTCACTGACCATGGTAGGCACTTTCAGAATAAAATGATGGAAGAGTTGGCTTCAAAGTTAGGGTATAAGTAGGAGCACTCCTCTTCTTATTACCCTCAAGCGAATGGATAGGTTGAAGCAGTGAATAAATCACTTAAGTCTATTCTCCAAAGAACCATCACACAAAGCAAGACGAAATTGGAAAATCATGTTATATCCTACTTTGTTGTCCTATAGAACTGCAGTTAAGACTGCCACTCATTTATTTCCATATCAGCTTGTACATGGGGCAGAGTCTGTCTTGCCAGTTGAATGTGAAATCCCTTCGTTGAAGCTAGTTATAGAGCTTTTACCAGACACTTCCACATTGGAGGAAAGTTTGGTCCACTTAAAGCAGCTTGATGAGTAGTGCCGAGATGACTTAGTGGCTCTAGAAGTAAATAAGCATCGTGTTAAGGTCCAATATGATAATTCTGTCCGTTCGAGGAAGTTTACTGAAGGTGATTTGGTCCTTTTGTGGGATCAAGCTAAACAACCCTTGGGGGCAGGGAAGTTTAATCCCATGTGGCATCATCCTTACATAGTCAAATGTGTGTTAGAGAAGGGAGCCTATGATCTGGTGGATTATGAAGGGATAGCCTTGGCGGAGCCTAGAAATGGGCTCTATCTTAAAAAATACTATGCATGATATTCAACCAGGGTTGACTGTTGTATATTATTGTACAGTTTTTTAAATCCATAGTTAGGTTTTCTTATGATGATCGTTTTTGTTTATTAGCTTTCGTTTCTTATGGCAGATGTCGATGGAGTCTTTCACTTACATAGGATTCACTGATGGTGCTAGCCGTCACACTCAAAACTCAGCTTTGGCTTCTTGGGTAATTTATACTCCTACGGGTCAAGTATTGTCTTCAGGAGGTGTATGTTTATGACATTCTTCAAACAATGTTGCTGAATATTGTGATGTTATCGAGTTATTGCGGGATGCCATTTTACATGGTGTTCTCTCTCTTGAGGTACATCTTGATTTGCAATTAGTGGTTTCATAGCTTAATGGCTTGTGTCGTATTATGGATCCGACATTATTACGAATATTCTTATGTGTGAGATTGCTAGAATGGTAATTTGAGAATATAACATACATACATGTTTCAAGAATATTTAATCAAGTTGCTGACTCATATGCTAACTATGTGTTAAATTGGCATTTGTTTCATAGACCATAAGCATATCACAAACATACATTTTTACACAAATGTAAATAAATAAAATCAATCATCATAAAAAATTTCATTAAACATCCAAAATGTGACGTCATAATACATAAGTGTCATAATATGAAACTAGGGCTCCCGAGCCACCAGAATATAATACACGGTAGTACAAAAATAAATACTCTCAGGTCTCTAAGATGAGGAGGAGGAGGGGGGTTCTAATCATGGTATCACACCACGGCTCTAGCTAGCCATCGAAATAATCGAACCCTTGCCCATGGTACACTAACCACTTGGTGCTGCATGGCCTCAACCAAGTCCTCGACTTGCGCCATGGGTACCCTGTGTGTCAAGCGTACAAAGTTTGTGTGGATGCTTTGGAGTGTCCGCTCCACATCCACACCCATGATGTTGTCTCCTCTTCCCCTCCATATATGACAAGGGAAACCATCAAGTCATCGTCGTCCAACATCTGCATACACATGAAAGATTGTCACTATGTGTCGTCACACTAAAACATGTCTTTTGAGTCAATATATCAAAAAACACAAAAAAAAATTAATAATTCAAAAAACTTAAAAAGAGGCTTTGGGATTCATTACCTATGTCACCATATGCCACTCCTGGTGGTAGGGGCATGTCCGGATCTCCCCAAAAATATATCCCTGCATAGGAGTAGTCATCGATGGCAATGATCTGCCTCCTCCACCATGGAAAGAAGACCGTTGGGTAGGGGTTAGCCACCCTACCTCCACCCAATATGCACATAACATTTTCCCAACATTTTTGGGCCAAATATCGAACTCCGTGTGGAGGAATGTCCACTCTAGGGCTTATCCCCGGTACATGCTCAAAGAAGAACATGCTCAGTATGCTGCCAAAACCGAAGTTTCTCATCCTACCCATCTTGCAGTCACTGAGCTACTACTTCATGTTACTCAATAGCGCAGTGCTCTAGTCATACATTGTAGGTATCATACACTCCACCGCATAGAACATCAATGGCCACGAGGCCTGGTGGAGTGAAGCTAGTCCGGCTATCCTATCGAGTGCCAATAGTATGGCCTTCAGTCCTAGCACCTGGATCGAGTTTTTTGGGATTTGACTCCCAACCTTTTCCATGTCTGGAAAGTAGTACTTTGCAATGTACTCATCAATAGTCAAGCCACCTCATAGCCCGCGAGATCGGAGATTTACCACCTCTCCTCATCGGGATAATCCAGTAATAAAGTATATGTCCTCAATCTCTATTTTGAGCAGCATCCTGTCAATGTGAAAAGACTCAGAGTCTAGATCCTAGTAATCCACTAACATCTGCAGGAGTCTTGGTTTGGACCTCATGCTTCCAAGAAACCAAAACTTATACAAAACACATGCGCGTAGAGCTTTTTGAGCCATTAAGTCAGCTTGTACAACCTCTTCTACATTACCATGTTCCCTCTCCCTCCATTCTAGAACCATCGTGCATATAAAACATGATTTTTGAATATTATTTTCCTTAGAAATCCTTATTTGCGGCCGCATATGTGACTGTTTGCAAAACAGTCGCATATGTACACGGTTTGGGAGGTTTTTCCGCATATGGCCAGCCCTATACGCGGAAAAAACGTCGATATCTACCTGGGACGAAACACATACTTTAGATTGGCCTAGAAAATGAAATTGACCATGTAAACTTAAACAAATTGCATGAAATGGGAAGAGGAGGACATGAGGAGTTACCTGGAACAAACGGTGTCGAATTTTGTCGAACAATTCTCCCGAAATTAGCGTTGGAAGTTTTGAGCTCAAATGGGTAAAAATTTCAAATGATATGGAATTTTTGAATTTTTTACTATTTATAGAAATTTTTTGAAATTTTGAAATTTTTTACCCACTTTTTATATTTTGGACTGTTTCTGGCCATTTTGGACCGTTTTGGACTAATTTGATGATGTAGGAGTCTGTTTTGAGCACAGTTTGACTATGGTTTTGACCCGTTCGTGTTGATTTTAGGTATTATGTCTAAACTAGCATATAGGTTAGCTTTCACATCCATTTTCACTTTGCATGACCTTATGACTGTTTCATTATAACCTTAGGTACGAACCCATTATATCTTGTCACATAACCTTCTTGTTGCTTTTAAAAGTGACATGATGTGAATAGTAGAGCTTGACCATACATGGGTACCCTAGTTAGCTCCTATTTTGCATTTGGTGACCATGCAGACATTTTTTCTTTAGGGTGTGGGAGTCCTTTGTATAGTATTGCCATGACTTTGCGCAAGAGCCTCATACTCCTTTTGATCTTTTTGCTGGCCTTTTTCCCTAGGATTCCCTTATGTCAACTTGTAATTGCATTATCATGAGTTTTTCTTGCCTTATTGAGCCTTATGCCGGCTTCCCTGACTTTGATTATCAGCCATATAGCCTGAGATTGTCTCATGTATATCCAAGTAGAGCCATTTTACATATCTTTTGCAACTTGATTCCCCATTTTTTCCAGGAGGAGACTTTCCCCGGAGTGTAATTATCCTACACATGTGTCCTTGCATTGAGCATAGATATGTTCCACTGCTTGGAGCTATATTGTTTTCCCCTTGACACTCATCTCATCCTAGTCTATAACTATAAAGCACTTTTACTCTTTTTCAAGCTTTTCAAAATATTTGAAAAAGTCCAAAAAAAATCAAAAAACCAGAAAGCCAGACAGGAAAAGATGTTATCTTTGGCAGCAGTCGAGTCCTATCGCCTTCGAACAAAGCACTGTATATCACATTCGTTGGTTGGGTTAATAGTTTTACTTTAGGAGTTGTACTCATTTCCATGATTTTATCTCCACTAATTGGTTAAGCTTCCAGTCCCTATGGAGCCTCTGTCGATGCCTCTTGTGTCACAGAGATGTCCCAGTTTTGTATATTGATTCTATGCTGCCTACATTTAGTCACCATTCTCCTTTATGCTCTTGTTCAAAGGAAGTTGAAACCTGAGTCGGTCATTCATCAGTTCTCTTGACTTTGCATGTCAGTCATTCCCGGTACTGGTACTGGTTCATGCACATTATGATCGAGTCCTTCCACATTATACAACTTTTTTGAGTACCTCGTGTTGGATGATGGGGAATGCCTTAATTCCCAACTTCCAATGGATTTTATCCCATCAACTTCAGATCATTTATTCTGGGATAGGATTCTAGAGTCATTTTGAGTGCCTTGAGACTTGTAGACATCAGTGGCAGGTTCTCTCGCCATCGACACTTTTGAGAATACATCAATGTCCCCTGATCGATGGATTCTTTCTAGTGTTCTACCTCAACACATTTATTCACGCTTGTTAGTTTGCACTCTAGTACCTTGATTCCCATTTTCATTATCGATGGGTGATATCGCATTTGTTAATAGTATATACATGAGTGATCAATAATCAGATGATGGAATACTATGTTCGACCTCAACACCTCTATTCACATAGTAGGACATGTACTCATAGCGGATTGTGTAGAGGACCTTCTAGATTGGTGGCATTTCATATATGGTACCTCCTTGATTGTGCCAGTGTTCATGAGATTTCAGCTCTCGTGACTTAATTCCAGTGTATGTCAAATATCTTCAGCCATTATGGAGATCTTGATCCATTGTATGTCTTCACCTTTCATGGAGATCAGGATTCTTTGTATATCTTCATCATGGAGATTCTGATCTATCTATATTGTACATGGTGGTGAGCACACATGTCCTATTTTGTATCATGCATATTCATGGCCATTGTACTCTTATGTATCCAGAACTGTTGTATGTACTTGTAGTCATGTGCAGAGTTTGATTATTGTATTATACTATTGGATGGATGGTTCTTCCACCTGGTTCTTCATCACTCCACTTCTGGGATGGAATTATAATTTGTTTTGGCCATCGTATCACCCCTCTGACCTCACACATTAGGGGGCATCTCTTACAGCTGATTTTACCACACATGGTGGATCACACATTTATGGCCTTCCATGTCCCTCTGTAGACTATTTGGACCCCACGGACCATTTTTGTACCTTTGATGTTTCCAAGATCATCCCTAAAAACATGCATTATTTTCCATACACGACTTTTAAACCTATTCTCATGTATATACGCAGATATGACCCTTAAACCTGCGTACTTCGGGATGTGTGCAAAAGGACAAATAGTTTTGGAGTTTTCCTTTATGTGGAGCTGAGTCACTTGTCTCTTGGCCTTCCATATGCCTTGAGATCGCTCGGATTCGACCTTCCATTACCCCATTGAAGCACTATATAAGCAACCATTTGGATACATTGAAAGGGGAGGATTTGAAGAGCAAGAAAACTATAGTCCATTGTTTCCAGAGCTTATACTTGAGTATCCATCCCTTTGTGCCTTGGAGGACTTTGTGTTCTTCCCAAGCTTTCCTTTGCTTGTGAGCTTTATATTAAGAGATGGAGGATTTAAGTGGTGGAGGCCCAAGTGGAGGAATCAGTTTCTTCGGTTCGCAGACATGCCGACAGAGATTGTCATTCTTGTAATCTTTGATTTATGTTAATAGAAATATCTTTTCCTGTCCAATAATGTGTATTTAAATGAATATTGAATCCATGGATGCTTTTAAATTCTTATATGTTATTGATTATATATGCTAGAGTAGGTCTAACACTATTATATAGCATGCTTGTCTTGTTTGCTGATTGTTGAGAGAGAAAATTGCTAACACAAGCGAGATTGGAAAAGCTCAACAGGGATTTACATCAACCATCCAGAATAAGGTATGTTTCGAGATCCTTTAGTGTTAGATGTTTATTTCTCTTGCATATTGGGAAGGGATTGATTTATTTGGTTACTTTGTCTATTGTGGTATCCCAATCCATAGGAAGTTTTCTCCGTAATAGTATACAATATGATTTAGAATGTGACTTTAAATTGCAAGGGTTTATAGACTCATATTGGATCAGATGCTCTACTGATAGGAAGAGTACTTGGGGTTGTTTTTGCAGTATGGGTTCTATAGTTATTTCCTAGTGCAGTAGGAAGAAGAACTCAGTATCTCTCAATACTGTAGATGCCGAGTATATGGCTGCTAGTTCAGCAACCTGAGAAGCAATTTGGATTCGTAAACTTCTTGCAGGATTGTTTGTCTAGATTCGAGAGCCAACTGTCATTCACCGTGATAACCAGATTTGTGTGTAAATTTCAATGAATCTTGTAATTCATCAAAATTTGAAGCACATAGAGATTCGGTATCACCTCATATGTGATATGGTACACAAAGGTGTAGTCGAGCTACATTATATTCTAATAGATTACCAGACTGCATATGTTCTCACCAAGCCTATTCCTAGATCGAAGTTTGAATACTTTCACGGAAGACTTGGAGTAGAAGAGAATGTATCCCTCCTTAAGAGGGAGAAATGACTAAGAGACACTTACCATACTTTTTCCCGGGTACCTCTGGTCGTCCAACTTCTCAGCTAGGTATGGGAGAAATACCATCGGTAGATGATACAAACAAGTAGTAGATGGTTGGGTTCACACAAGTGCCTTTGCTCGTCCAGGTTCTTAGCCAGTTATAGGAGAAATCATATCGTCAGATAATTCGGATAGGTAGTAGATGGTCATGTGATTGCACAATTACCTCTACTCGTTTAGGTTCTCTGCCAGGTATGGTAGTACCCCATCAATAGATGAGATGAATAGATAGTAGACATTCATGCATGTGTGCTCATCCAGGATCTCTAGCCAGGCATGGAATTATTCCATCGCTTGTAGAGACTGATAGGTAGCAGAATATTATCTCTCAGACATCTATATATAACAAATTCATAAATACAACCTTTAGTACATTTAGAGATGATGGAGACAGTATAGATGTACAGATGAAACACAGATTATGATGATGTTGATGAAGACCAAAGAATACCTTCCTTGTTGAGAGTGAGTGTTGGAGTTTTTGCAAATTTGGAAGCTATTCTTATTTTCATCCTTCAGGAGTTGAACTTGTTGTAATCATTCATACAAACCCTAGAAAAGAACAATATAAACCTTGGGGTGAAAATACAGCAATAAAAGAAATAAAATAAAATTATAAAATATAAAATTATATTTCTCCCCCAAGTGAAGTTGGACTCACTCAAAATTTTAGTGGGAAAACAGTATAAATAGGAGATGCACCTCCTCATTTTGACACACAGCAGTAGCACAGCAACACAAGTGAAGTGCGTATTTTTCTGGGAGAGAGTGCACCTACACCGCAACTCAGAGAAGTTTGCATACATTGCAGAATAAGACTCTTTTTAAGGTTTCAATCTTTCAAAAGAATTTCTATGTTTCCCTTTTCTTTCTTCATTGTACTCTAATATAAAAATTATTATCTCTAGATGAAGGTTGATGGGTTTTCTCTCATTTGGGTTTCCCAAGTGAAAAATAATTGTTTTATTGTTCTTTGCTTTGTCTATCATCTAGTGATCCTATTGATAAATGCAATTAAGATATACGGTTGTAATATTAAGAAAATCTAACAGTAAAATGTATCAAGTTTGTAGATAAATATGCAAACCTTGAGTTTGCATATATATTGCATGATCACAGGAACTTTTATCTTACTCAAGCTTCAGTTGTCTCCTGATGATATTGATCCCATACCAAGAATCAAAACCTCGAGTTTCAAAATTCTTTAATGTATTTACTCTTACCTTCAATAATGTTATAGTTATAATCTTCTCGAGAAATTCTAATATGTTTCAACTACCTTAGAACTCATTTTGGAATGTGAGGCATCAAATCAACTATTAGTTTTTCTATCTATAGATGGTTGGACTATTGAGACATAGATGCTTCTAAATCATTGGATCCAATGTTAAGAGAATCATAATTAAGAGCTATAGCATAGACATTAAATTATTTCTCACACATGTATATTCTTGTGTTCTATGGATTTCACCCTTGCTAAGTGGCACCCTAATTGCCCCCTTATGTAGGTGCAAGGTTATTTTATGCACTAGCTATCATTTTCTAGCCCTAAAGAGAAAAAGGGATAGTAAACAAAATGGGTTGTTGTTGGCCATACTGTTATGCTAATAAACATTGGGCCTCTTCCAAATTAAGGAATTGATAAGTTAATTGATCATCCTTACAAATCTTGCAAGAAAAAATATCTTATTCTTATCCTTTTTACCTATGCTAGAATTGTTAATGTTTTTCATTCCATTCGGTTTCTTAGAATTCTTATTCTTTCCTTTGATTTACTAGTTTCATTTCTAATCAAAGGTATGAAATGAAAGGAATTTAGAGGTTATGTGGGGATTTAGATACTAGCATTTCTTTTTGTACCACCAAGCATGTTTGAATACAAGGTAAATTGTCTCATTTGTCTCAACACTTGATTGGTTGTGACATTTTTAATGGAATCGGTTACACACTTAGTGAAAGGTCTAAGTTTCGGTTTTGTAGGATTTGTTTTGTCATCGTGTGCATTAGTTGAGATATCATAAAGATCCTTATATTGAGAATGAGCTAACAAGAGCTTGTCCTTAGAAATATGAGGTAACAATAATTTTATGAACAGATAAAAAGTTGTTGGGGAACTCGGCCTTAATACTTCGATGTATTCTTCTCCATTCATGTTTATGATCAAAGATATGGGTGGTTATGTTCTCTCAAAATGATTTCAAAATCTATATTTGTGTCTCATATCAGTTGAGAAATTATAAATGTGTCAAAAAATTCATCTCCAAGGTGGATAAGTCATTGTACATCGAGCATGGAAGTCTGATTTACCACTCCATATCTATCCTATTCAAAGTGCACTAGAAAATTTTGAGTCTAATGTTATAATCCATCAATTAGTTTAATGAACACAAGAGATGGAAATATGATAATGTGATTAGTAGGATCCTCTCCAGCTTTACGTTCATATTTAGGGATGTTAGAAGTCAATTTGGTGGGAACTAGATCCTAGTTAGGAGTTTGTAGGATCGACTCATTATAATTTTATCAAATCAAGGAGATTTAATGTTGATACAAATGAAAATTTGACTTGGGAAATTGAATTCTAATGGATATGGGATTTTCTTACCATTATATTATGCATCATGGTTCCACTCATAAAGATACCCTCTGTGATGTTTCTAAAGCTAGGGGTCAAAGGTTGATTCGTCAGTAAACTATTGTTTTGTGGGAATTCACTGCTTAACATATTTCCAATGTTGATATAGAAATCTACACTCTAGCTGGTATCCTAGAATATGGAATGAGGTTGCTTCTCAGGGAGGGTGTGGATGAAGGGATGTGTCCCCCTCCAAATGTAAATGGAATGGATGGGATCCCTATTGGTGTTACAACTGATTTTACCACACATGGTGAATCACACTTTTATGGCCTTCCCTGTCCCTCTGCAAACTCCTTAGACCCCATGGACCATTTTTGTACCTTTGATGTTTCCAAGATCATCCCTAAAAACATGCAATAATTGCAATATGTGACTTTGAATCCCTTTCTCGTGTATATACACGGATTTGACCCTTAAACCCGCATACATCGGGATGTGTGCAAAAGGCCAAATGATTTTGGATTTTTCCTTGATGTGGATCTGATTCACTTGTCTCTTGGCCTTCTATATGCCTTGAGATTGCTCGTATTTGACCTTCCATTACCCCATTGAAGAGATATATAAGGAACCCTTTGGATACATTGAAAGGGGAGGAATTGAAGAGCAAGAAAACTATAGTCCATTGTTGCCAGAGCTTATACTTGAGTTTGCATCCCTTTGTCCCTTGGAGCACTTTGTGTTCTTCCCAAGCTTTCCTTTTGCTTGTGAGCTTGCTATCGAGAGATGGAGGATTGAAGTGGTGGAGGCCCAAGTGGGGGACTCAGTTTCTTTGATTCCCAGACGTGCTGACAGAGGTTGTCACTATTGTAATATTTGTTTTATATCAATAGAAATATCTTTTCCTATCCAATAATGTGTATTTAAATGAGTATTTGATCCATGGATGCTTTTAAATGCTTATATGTTATTTATTATATATGCTAGAGTAGGTCTAACACAATTAAATATAGCATGCTTGTCTTGTTTTCTGAGTGTTGAGATAGTAATTTATCAATACAAGCTGGAGTGGAAAAGCTCAATGGGGATCTACATCAACCGTCTGGAATAAGGTACGAATTAAGATCCTTTAGTGTTAGATATTTGGTTTCTCTTGCATATAGGAAAGGATTGATTTTTGGAGTCAAGTTATCTATTGTGGTACCCCAAGCCATAGGAATTTCTCTCCGTCACAGAATTGGCAACTCTGCTGGGGACGTTCCTTGTTTTTCTTTTGGGTTTGGGGGCACAATGTGCTTGATATTCTTGACTTTCTCTTTGTTTCTCCTTGTTTATGTGTTGATTTTTATAGTATGTTCATCCATTGACACTCCCCTTTATTGGTTTGACCCTTGGTCTGCTTCTTACCACTGTCTTCTCTGTATATGTAGGTTTTTGGCCAAAAGTCACGTACATACGCGGATTTTTGGCCAAAAGTCATGTATACACGTAGGTTTTTAGCCAAAATCTGCGTATACATGCAGCTTTTTGGCCAAAAGTCGTGTATATACACAACTGTTCTTTAAACAGTCACGTATATCCTCCCTTTTGGTGAGTTTGATGTTGTGGGAAGTTGTTGGGTGGCTTGTGAGTGCGGTTGGGTTTTCCTTGGGCCTGATGTTGTCTGTTGGATGCTTCTTTTGTGACCAGAGACCGATTTTTCATTGATTTTTCTTTGAAAGTAGTTTTATTCATTTATCCTTTTTGTTTTTCCATTAATGCATTACTCTTTTTTGTCTCGGTGTCTTGCTAATATTGTGTTTTATACTTGCTGCAAAGACTGAGAGTTTTAGATGACTTTTATTGCATTTTTCATGCTTTTATATTGAAAAATATGAAGTAGTTGCACTCTTAGTTGCATCTTAGATATCAATTTGAGGAGGTACTTGCATTGGATTGCTTGGATGGGAGTTGTGTTTAGGATTTCATATATGAAGGATTGCATTGGCATTCGGAAAGAAATATATATTTATGCATCTCATGTAGTGGCATACCCTATTTTTCATTTGACAAAGATTGCACTTAGCATTGTTTGTTATGGTGTGCATATTTACTTCACTGCTGAGTCATAACTTCATTAGTTGCACGACCATTTCCCTTTGAGTAATTAAAGCCAATTAAAATCAACGCTTAATTAAAATGGATTACACTATTTTCTTTTATAGGGTACACCAACAATATTAGGTTTTAGGGTCTTGGAATAGTTCATTGTGAGTAAATTCTCCAAGACCACTAAACAAAACATGTATGTGTTTGTCCAAGTGAGAGTGTGAAATTCCTTGGTATAATTAGTGTTTCTTGGGATCCTCCTCTTACAAGGGAGTTAAGCACGAGGTAGTGTGAGCAGTTAATGATTGGGATGACCCCTAGTCATAACTAAGTAGCACCAGAGATATTTCCAGGATTGTATTCTTATCTAGGGGCTCTTTCGAGAGTTTCGGGCTTTGTTACCCTTCCCATATGGTTAATCCCACCTGTGACTATCTACCTAAGCATTGATTATATTGAGGTGACCTTAGTTTCCTTACCTAGGTTATCAAGGGGGTACTTCGTAGGGGTTATTCTACAGGTGTGTCCCAGCCAGGTAGAGGTCGGACAACACAGTCGCTTTATACATTGAAGCTGAGGGCCACTGTAATTGGTTACATACCTCCACTTGTAGTGTATGGGATTTTTGGACCCCTCCTAGGTGAGACATACCTACTGCATTCGGGAGCTCACATATCCTCCCCTTGGTTTGCTTGTATTTTGGCTGTATATTTTATTAGGAGTGTTCTCTTTATGTGCTAATTGGCCTTTGGGATTGTGGTTACTTGAATATATTTATGCTCTCTTGAGTTTGGGTCCTTTTATTTTCAGCATTCCTGGTATCCTATCACCCGTCCTTTGTCCTAGTATGGACCCTGGTGTCAGACTTGGGGGCATCACAACCCCTTACTGTGCTCATAGATTTGGGAGTGGTCACATTCTACCCTCTACTCCATTTGTGGAGGATGTTGACTTCCTTCTCTCGGTATTTGCACCGGTGGTCACCCTCATGGGGGTGGTATTGGATGCATGAACGTTGGGTCTACACCTTACTTTCCTTTTTATGTCCCATCGTTCACCGCATTGTTTCCTTTGAATTTAGTTGTCATGATCATTCCTCCCTATATCCTATAGTTTGGATTCTTTATTTAGTATTTCGGGTTTTTTTTACTAATATGGTTGTCATGTAGGGTCCAGTTTTTGTACACTCTCTCTGAGATTTCAACCCATTCGTTCCTATCATAGGTATTATGTCTGAACTGGCATATAGGTTAGGATATCACATCTGCTTGCAATTATGCATTTCCTTATGAACATTCCATCTTAACCTTAGGTACGAACCCATTCCATGGTATCACTAAACCTTCATGCTACTATCAGAAGGGATATTATGTGAATGGTAGAGCTTTCCTATCCATGGGTGTCCTAGTTAGCTCCCTTTTGCATTTGGTACCCATGATGTGAGTCCTCTCTTAGGTCCGAGAGTCCCGCCATCTCCTTGAGAAAGAGCCTCATACTCATCTTGAAATTTATGCTAGCATTTCCCCGTGACTCCCTTGTATATGTCAAGTTGTAATTGCACTATCATGAGCTTTTCCTGCTTCATTGAGCCTTATGTCGGCTTCCCTGACTTTGAGTATCATCCATATAGCCTGAGCTTGTCTCATTTCTAGCCACACGGAGCCATTTTGTATATCCTTTGTAGCTTGATTGCCTATTTTTACTGGGAGGGGACTTTACCTTGAGTGTCGCTATCCTACACGTGTGTCCTTGAATTAAGCATAGGTATGTTTCGTTGCTTGGAACTAGTTTGTTTGCCCCTTGACACTCATTTCCCCCTAGTCTATAACTATAAAGCACTTTTATTCTTTTTCAAGCTTTTCAAAATATTTGAAAAAGTCCAAAATTTTTTTTAAAAAAAACAAAAACCTGGACAAGAAAAGATGTTATCTTTGGCAGCAATCGAGTCGTGTTGACTTCAAACAAAGCATTGTATATCACATCCATTGGTTGGGTAATAGTTTGAATTTAGGAGCTGTACTCATTTCTCTGAGTTTATCTCCACCGACTTGTTAATAGTCTAGTCCCTATGGAGCCTCTGTCGATGCCTCCTGTGCCGCAGAGATGTCCCAGTTTTGTATATCGAATCTATGCTACCTACATTTAGTCACCATTCACCTTTATCCTCTTGTTCAAAGGAAGGTTAAACCTGAGTTAGCCATTCCTCAGTTATTTTGACTTTGCATGTTAGTCATTCTCGGTATAGTTACTGGTTCGTGCACATTATGATCGAGTCCTTCCACATTATACAGCTTTGCTGAGTACCTCATATTGGATGATGGGGATGCCTTAATGCCCTCCTTCCATTAGATTTCATCCCATCGAATTCATATCATTTATTCTAGGATATGAATCTAAAGTCATTTTTGAGTGCCTTGAGACTTGCAGTCATCAGTGGCAGGTTCTCTCGCCATTGACATTTTTTTGGGAATACATCAATGTCCCCTGATCGATGGATTCTATCAAGTGTTCAACCTCAACACATTTATTCACACTTATTAGTTTGCACTCTAGTACTTTGATTCCCATTTTAATTATCGGTGGGTGATCTCGCGTCTGTTAATGGTATACATTAATGACCAGTAATCAAACGATGGACTACTATGTTTGACCTCGACACCTCTATTCACATAGTAGGACATGTACTTGTAGCGGTTTGTGTAGAAGACCTCCCATACTGGCAACATCTCATATATGCTACCTCCTTGCTTGTTCCAGTGTTCATGAAATTTCAGTTCTTGTGACTTGATTCCAGTATATGTCAGATATTTCCAGCCATTATAGAGATCTTGATCCATTATATATATTCAGCCTACATGGAGATCATGATCCTATGTATATCTTCATCATGGAGATTCTGAGCTATCTATATTATACATGGAGATGACCACATATGTCATATTTTGTATCATGCCTATTCATGGCCATTGTACTTGTTTGTGCCAGAAATTGTTCCTAAGGCTAGGGGAACAAGCCAACACAATCTCAAGAGAAAAAACTCAATTCAAACTAGGGTTTAGGGTTTTGTTTATGTGTTTTTGGTTGTAAGCTTCAAGATCATGCAGGGAATACATTCAGAGTAAAAGAAAAAACTAAATCATAGACATAAACTGATAAAGATGCCCAAACATATCACAAAAATCCAACAAAGATACTATGCTGTGGTTCATACATTAAAAGATAAGCATTACCAGAAAAAGACATCAACTAGCAATGAAATTACCATTCAAGAAGCAAAACATGCTCAATAACAAAGCCAACATAGAAAAAATGTGGGAAAAAGAGTCATATATCACATTATTTCATCAGTAAATGCATATGAGAGTTACAGTACCAGTTCTCTGAACAAGTCTGATAGTACAAGCAGCTAGCAGACCTCCTGATGCTCCCAAAATCCACAACCCTCACAATGTCTTGCTAACTCATCTAAATAGTTACAAAGAAGTAGTTCCATATCCCCTCCATTAGGTCTAAATTGAAACTACCCATCAGTTACATTAACTAACTAACTCAACTAATTTACTAAAAATAGCAAATCGGAATCCTGGCAAATATGGCGAATTTCTGGAAAATAGGTCTCAAAGAAGCTTCCATATATCTCAATTGGTGACACCTGTATAAAAACGGAGAGAGGTTTTGGTAAATGGGTCTGTGATGGACAAAAACCTCTCTTGTTTTTTCAAAATTCATCTCCAATCTATCAGAATATGCCCCGCAAAATGAACACTAAAATAGGAAAATATTGAATATTTAAAATCCCTGAAAAATAGGCTGCAAATATTAAACTGAATCTTTCAAAAATTGACATCTGTTGCAAATCTGAGAGAGGTTTTTGTAGACAGTTATCTTACGAACAAAAACCTCCTTTTTTTTTCAAAAATTCCTCTCCATCAGCTCGTGGTCGGCATTTGACTTCAATCACTCAAAACAGAAAAAACAGAGCAGAATTCTTTTGGTAAAATCTCAAATCTATGAGTGTTAGCAGGAGACAATAACCTGCTTTCCCTAGGCACCTGAGAAGGGATCTCTTCATCTCTCCAATTACCAAGTGTTGAATCAAAATTACTAGAGCTATCCAGCTCAGAGCACCACTCTTGCTTTAACTTATGTGCTGTCCATGTAGATAACTGTGTTTTGAACACAAGCTCAGCCATTTCCTGTTCATGAGAATTAAGTTTCCTCGAATGCTCACTCAAATAGTTTCCTATGTTTAAAGGCATAATATCATCCATTGTTCTTTTCTTCCTCTCCATGAAATATGGCATAATAGCAAGCACCTTCTTTTATGCAATTTCAAATTCTACATAGTTCTATTAACTTTCACATTAACAGAGTCCAAATCAACCATTTTTATCTTTCCTGATATCAGTGTTATGCTCATCCTGAACAACACATTTATGATTTAATGTATCATTTCTGTAGTACATGAACCCATCGTTTTTCAAACCTTAAGCAACTTCTTCCGATGCCTAATGTTGTCGGAGTATAAATTTAAATTTTAGATGCGGAAGTACTCTGCCTAAATTCTTGGGCAATGAAGAATCTTAATCTGCAACTCCTTCCATCTGGCTGTTCCCTTGCTGATGTGTGAAGCCAAAAATATGTTTCAGAATTCTTTAAGGCTGTGAATGGCTTCAAGATGAAGCTTTTTCTATCCATGTCTCTTTTGATATCCACATCAAATAGTTGTGTCGGCTCAAATCAGATACTTTCTACATATTCAAATTGTAAATTAGATATGGACATTATCTGTAAAAAGCAACTCCAATCAAAATCTTAAGACTAACCACTGCCTTAATTTTTTTACAATTATACATCAGAAATTGCCACATTGTGGGATAGAATGTCCTTATTTCTTTCAAATGTGGATGCCATCAGGACTGACATCTTTAAGCCTCTTGACTGCCAAAATTGCTAGTGAAAGAATGTTCCTTCAAAACAGCTCATTGGGCTTTCCTTGTTTCATCAGGAATATTTGGCTCAGATAAAAGTTTAATAACGCTAACAAGTCCTCTCAGCCTATCCCAGATGCTTAAACCATATAGTGTTTCAACTAGAGATTCTTAGACCTCAAAAGCATTTTCTGCGACAGGATACTACAATGGCTTTAGAATCTTGGTCTTGATATATGGCCACCATCTATCCTCTACAACAGCTTTGATAAGACAGCAATCACGAAGACCTTCAACCCCAGAAAATCTTCCAAATCCACTGTTCTTCACTCCACCAAATGGCAAAGACCGGCACATATAGCTAGAAGCAAAGTCATTAATTACAACAAATCCACAATATATCCTTGATGCTATTGACCTTGCCCGACACTGATTTCCAGAGAAAACAGCATAGCCAAGTCCATAGTTTGTATCATTGGCCAGCATTATGGCCTCCTCGTCAGAGCTGAACTTCATGATTGCAATGATTGGTCCAAATATCTCTTCTTGCATCAAACGCATTGAATGATTTACATTAAGTATTACTGTAGGTGGGTAGAATTGACCAACCACGTCATCTCCCAGACTTCCAAGAAATAACTTTCCTCTCACTGCTATCTCAGCACCTTTTTCCAAAGCATCATTTACAAGACTTTGAAGTTTATCAGCATGCTCTGACACCTTGATGACAATACCATTCCCAGAAAAAACAGCCGCTAACATGGGATTGAAAATATTATGGAAAGGATAATTCCAAGGAACAATGGCACCAATAACCCCCAATGGATGAAACTCTACTCTTGCAGATTTGTAGAGAATTGACCATATGTTTATTTTTTATACTCCATAAGTTTAAAAAACAGGCCGTACATTAAACTTATTTGGCTCCTAGTGCCTGTTCTCTTCTGGTTTTGAAAAAACAAATTGCGTAATCCTCAAGCAGTGCTTCCAACTCACTCCCAGCTTGCTACAGATGCTAAAGGTTAATTCTTGTGCTAGCTGAATGATGTATTGAAAGCTCCAGGCGTCTTTAAGTCATCAGCTCGCCTCCAACTGTCATGCTGCGAAATCATGATTTTCTTCAACTGCCGATTTCCGATTTTTAACAATGTGTCTTCATTCCAGCGTCTACACCAGCTTCATGATATTTAATTTAAAACCTCTTTCCTGAAAATCTTGCCTTATTTCACTCACTATCATCATTTGCCAGAAATTTGCATCCAGTTGCCAGAACAGTTGCCAGAATCTCCCTCACATGAGACTGACGCCTGTTTACATGAAAAAAAACTTGGCAAGACACATATCAAACATGACCAATGATTTATTTAACATTTCCCCAGCGAAATCCCCAAAAATCGGACTGAAAAATGACCCTTCTGGCAAAAAACGATTTTCTTGTAGCGCGCCAGTGTAATTTTTTAGCTCCAGCGCTACAAGAATAATTTTAACACTGTTTTGGTGCTATTTTTCAGCTTTTGGTCATTTTGTATGAAAATTAAAAGTTGCTTGAGTAGTGATCATGCATTATGTGCTCAAAATAAGCATTTGTGAATCAATTTTTGGATAACATGACTTTTTCTTTTTCCCCATTAAAATGCAAAAGACCAAAAATCAAAACAAACCTATAAAAATTTAGCTCAAAAAGACCATGTAATCATCCAAAGAGCTCCTAAAGGAAAGTAAAACTATGACTTAAAACAAAAACTTAATTGAAAAATGAAAAAAAAAACCAAAAATTTAAAAAGTCAAACCAAAATTGAAGGAAAAATTTACTGACTTAACAGTACTCTTATGTATCTAGGACCGTTACATCTACTTCTAGTTATGTGCATAGTTTGATCATTGTATTGTATTGATTGGATGGCTAGTTCTTCCACTAGGTTCTTCATCACTCCACTTCTGGGATGGACTTATAATGTATTTTGGCCATCGTATGACCCCTCTGACCTCACACATTAGGGGGCATCTGTTACAGTTGATTTTACCACACATGGTGAATCACACTTTTATGGACTTCCTTGTCCCTCTGCAGACTCCTTAGACCCCATGGACCATTTTTGTACCTTTGATGTTTCCAAGATCATCCCTAAAAACATGCAATAATTTCCACACGAGACTTTTAATCCCTTTCTCACGTATATACATGGATTTGACCCTTAAACCTACGTACATCGGAATGTGTGCAAAAGGCCAAATGATTTTGGAGTTTTCCTTGATGTGGATCTGAGTCACTTGTCTCTTGGCCTTCCATATGCCTTGATATCGCTCGGATTCAACCTTCCATTACCCCATTGAAGAGCTATATAAGGAACCCTTTGGATACATTGAAAGGGGAGGAATTGACGAGAAAGAAGACTATAGTCCATTGTTGACGGAGCTTATACTTGAGTTTTCATCCCTTTGTCCCTTGGAGCACTTTGTGTTCTTCCCAAGCTTTCCTTTTTCTTGTGAGCTTGCTCTCGAGAGATGGAGGATTGAAGTGGTGGAGGCCCAAGTGGGGGACTCAGTTTCTCTAATTCGTAGATGTGCCGACAGAGGTTGTCACTATTGTAATCTATTTTTTATATCAATAGAAATATATTTTCCTATCCAGTAATGTGTATTTAAATGAGTATTTGATCCATGGATGCTTTTAATTGCTTATATGTTATTGATTATATATGCTAGAGTAGGCCTAACACAATTATATATAGCATGCTTGTCTTGTTTATTAAGCGTTGAGATAGCAATTTATCAATACAAGCTAGAGTGGAAAAGCTCAACGGGGATCTACATCAACCGTCCAGAATAAGGTACAAATCGAGATCCTTTAGTGTTAGATATTTGGTTTCTCTTGCATATAGGAAAGGATTGATTTCTGGAGTCAAGTTGTCTGTTGTGGTACCCCAAGCCATAGGAATTTCTCTCTGTAACAATTGGTATTTTAATTTTATGGAAACTCATCAATGCAATAGTATTAGAGGATGACATTCTAAATGATGACCTCTTGAAAGAGAAGGAACCACTACTATTATCTCCCAAAATAATTTATTTTGATAATATGAAGCATATGAATATCACTGACAGTTTAAAAGCCTCTGTTTTTTTATTTGGGTAAAAATTTCACAAGTTGTAGCTTTCGGTGGCTTAAGCGAGGATCAAAACATCTCATTAGCCACCGAAAGTTGGAAGATAAATAACAGGTGGAAAACCCTTTTGGTGGTTAAACGTATTGCTAAATTTTTTACTGCCATCGAAACATTTTTAAACAGCGATCGGAGGTGTAGTCATCTATTATGCCGACGTTTCAGAGTTTTAGTCCACTACGACATCGCCACTACAAAGCGTCTAGTGCTTTGAAGTTCCAATCACAAAAGCTAGTGGTTTGAAGTTCCGATGGTTAGTGGTTTGGAGTTTCGATAGCCGACGAAGAGTTTAATGGCTAGAGCATCTGATCACTAAGAGCTTAGTGGTTAGTCTTTTCGATCGCCGATGCTCAAAGATTAGTCGTTTGAACCTCCGATACTACGACAAAATTCATCTTTGAGGTTTCAATGCATTAGTTATTACAGCTTTCGATTGCCAACGGGCTAGACAACAGAACTTCCAATCATTGATGCTTAGAAATTAGTCATCTGAACCTCTGACACTGTGCCAGCATTCATCTTTGAGGTTCTGATGCATTAGTTATTACAAATTTTGACCATTGATAGGCTAGAAGAAAGAACTTCTGATCATCGATGCATAAATCGTCGCGACGTTAGTCATTTGAGGCACCGACACTGCGGTAGCATTCATCTTTGAGGTTTCGATGCATTAGTTATTATAGCTTCCAATCGCCGATGAGCTAGTGATGGAAAGCACCAATATGTTCAGGCTTGGAGCATCGATGGGCTAGAAGACAGAGCTTCTGATCACCGATGAAGAAACCGTCACAATGCTAGTGATGTGGGATGACGACACTACAGCAGCACTCCGGCATAAAACTCCAATGAGATAGTGGCTAGAGCCTCTGATCGCTAATCGTGAGGCTAGTGGTTTGAATGGCTGACACTGCGGAAATGATCAGCTCTAAAAATATGATCCTCAGTACCTAGAACTTTCGATCGTCGAGGCCTAAGTTGCAAAACAATGCCATAAAGTTATCAACCCTAATTATCAAGGAGAAATCAATGGGTTAACAGATAGTGAACTAGTAGCGGTGATTATCAACAACCACTTCAGTTATTAAAAGTTTGCTCAGTGAACTAGATCTTCACAAATTGATAGACAAGTAGTTAGCAAGGGTTTGAAATCCTAATCTGAAAAAACTATCATTTTCGAGTATTTTTTTTTAAACAGATCAAAGTTTCATGATATGTCATTTTTGTAGAAGGCTATAAAGCCCATGATTGATTTTATAATAAAGGTTCGACTTTGGGGATTTGTAAGCCTATTCTATTATCAAGCATCTCATCTTATTTATTCTAAATATAAGCTCTTTTGTTATGATTTGTTCAGCCATCATCTTTATCTTTACTGTACTTATGCCTGAATGTGCATTTAGGTGATTTTCAAGTTGATTAATACCTAATAGTTGTCACCCTATTGGTGAGTTAATGTGATTTGATTTATAAGTACCATCCTTGTCAGGATTTAGTCATTTATATGCATCTGTTTTGTATGTAAGTCCGCCAGCTTAATGAGTTCTCCATCCCTGCACCTTTTTGTCAAACTATTGAACAAGTTGTAACAAAAATCCTTCTATTTGAGTGAGCTTCATGCATGTCTTGAGAGTGGGAGGTTATATAGGTCATCCGACTTGATCCATATCAGAAAACCTTTAAAAAAATTTAATTTTCCAGTCATCCTCGAGCTACAACCTAGAGGAGTTTCCTGGAGTGATAACAAATTGGCGCCGTTGCCAGGGAGAGGAGATTGAAGCTCAGCTTCTTTGGGAGATGACATAGATCCACGATTCGATGATAGAAAAAGCTTGGACACTATTATGGTTGTAATAATCTATCTGGTGACTCCATTGATATAAGGTGGCTTCAAGAAGACCATGTACTAGAGAAAACCCAAAGGGGCCACCAGCAACACCAGTTTCAGATCCAGAAGAAATTTTGAGGAAATCTAGGGCTTTACTAAGATAGACTAGCAGGGCTGCACAGGAAGCTACCTCAGGTATTTCAAGAAATATTTTTGCTATTATTTCTTCTACTAAAACATACAATCTCAAGACTTTATAAATACATCAGAAAATTTTAGGGTTTGGGAATCTTTAAGCACTGTCACTTGTGAAGATCTCATCCCTGACGACTCCATGAAAGATGAATTCAGTGGTGAATCCACAATATTACGATGTCAAAAGAATTTGCTGCTCTTTTGGCTTCGAATTTTATACCTCTTGACTTCTCTTCCATTCCTGGTTTCCCACATCTAGTACCTGGTATGTCCGAATGGGGATATTTTTTACCTGTCTTCAAGGAGGAGGAAGAAGACAATCTTGCAAAACACCTCCTCAAGTTTCACGAATGCATGGATATATTAGATCAGCAGCATGGAGATGTTCATGTATTCATTATATGGTGATGTACGTCAGTGTTATTTTTCTTTACCTCCTTCCAGCATTTCATCATTGAAATATTTTCATCAAGCATTCACTGAGCACTATATAGGGTATTATTCAGATGAGTTTGCATTCGATAATTGTTGTGAAGAATATAAGTTGCATTCTCAGGATGAAAAGGTAAATAGAGAATAATATCTCCCTCAAGAGCTACCTCATCTCTCTTATGATCTTCACAATGAGGTACTTTTCCATAAACATAAACTAGAAATGAATTATAAAGGAGTTGAAGGTTTTCCTACCATCATTAAATCTGATTGTGGTGAATCTGAAAAATTGATTTCTTTAACTACACATGGAAATGATCAGCTTTCTGTTGGTCAAATGATCATTGAAATCAATCAGGCTAGCTCATAGCCTCCAGATTTGCAAATCAAGGAAAATTACAGTAACCAAGAGGAGCAAGATTTCCAGGGACTATCTAATCTCCAGCTAGAACATTAGGAAGATCTTCCTTCTCCTTATGAACATGTTGCTTCAAATCATGACAAGGAACTAGGTAATATTTTTCTAGATCTGTTTCAAAATTTTATTGCTGATACTCCTATACAAGAGCCTTCATCTCTGTCATTAGGATTTTATCTTGATGCTCCTATATTCAACAAATACAGTGATGAGGAAGAAGAGGTTAAAATTTGTGAAGACCTATTGTTTACTCAAAGTTCATATAGTTCTTCTTTTTAGCAGAGAGATGATAAAAAATGTGTGAATATTGTGATAGATGCTTGTTACGAATCTGCTGCTCAAAAGTCCAAAACAAATCTCTTTAGTTTTGATATATCCTACAAAGATATTACTGTGGAAGAGGAAATTGTTAGCTATGATAAACCATCCTATCATCATGATGAATTCAGATTATGTGAAGGGGAGCAGAAAGATTCAGATCAGCTATTGAGCTTGTATTTTTATCAAACAAAGGAAGAATGCAACATATATGAAGCAAAAGATGATGATGTGAAAAGTCTATAACAGCAGGGCATAACTCATCCTTCCCATTCAAATGTTGAGCAATCTATAGTTAACATAGTGATCACTGAAAGCAGCCAGCAACAACATTTCATTAATTTGGAACAACAACATAAAAAGGTATTTCTTGTTGTCTTTTATGACCCTATTGCTGACTATCTGGAACTTATGAACAGCATAGATATCAAAATATTTTTGTCAGATGATAGTTGGTTCTGTCACCCTTTGAAACTACATTGTTGCATGCTAGGGTTTCATTTATTTTTTGGGTCAAGATCAAGGATAAGTTCAGTAGATCAGCTTCTGACCTGGCTTCATTGGAAGCATGATGTCACATGATAAGAAGAATCTACTAATTATAATTAGGAGTAGGAGTAGATAGGAAAATAAGCTCTTAATATGAGCAGCTAGGTCATTTTCAGTTGTTTTTGTGAATAAGCAAAGCGGGCTACAAGAACATGGAAGGGGATCAGTTATAAAAGACAAATGAATCCATACCCAATGGAACACTAGAATATAACTTCAATTATTCTTTCTCAGGAAAGGAATTTTTGGTCTGGGGTTCTTGGGACCTCACTGGGAGGTTCCCATCCCCAAGTAGGAGCCAGATGTTATCTCCCAAAATAATTTATTTTGATAGTATGAAGGATATGAATATCACTGATAGTTTGAAAGCCTCTGTTTTTTTATTTGTGTAAAAATTTCACAAATTGTATCTTTCGGTGGCTTGGGTGAGGATTAGAACATCTCATTAGCCACTGAAAGTTGGAAGATAAATAATAGGTGGAAAACCCTTTCGGCGATTAGACGTATTGCTAAAAATTTTACTTCCATCGAAATATTTTTAAACAGTGATCGGAGGTGTAGTCCTCTATTACGCTGATGTTTCAAATTTTTAGTCCACTACGGCGCTGCCACTACATAGAGTCTAGTGCTTTGAATTTCCTATCACAAAAGATAGTGGTTTGAAGTTCTGATGGTTAGTGGTTTGGAGTTTCGATCGCCAACGAAGAGTTTAATGTCTAGAGCGTCCGATCGCTGACAGATTAGTGGTTATTCTTTCTGATCGTCGATGCTCAGAGATTAGTCGTTTGAACCTACGACACTGCAGAAGCATTCATCTTTGAGGTTCCAATGCATTAGTTATTACAACTTCTGATCGTCGATGGGTTAGAAGACAAAACTTTCAATCACTGATGCTTAGAGATTAGTCATCTGAACCTCCAACACTACGACAGTATTCATCTTTGAGGTTCCAATGCATTAGTTATTACAACTTCTGATCACCGAAGGGCTAGAAGACAGAACTTCCGATCGTCGATGCGTAAACTGTCACCGCGTTAGTCATTTGAGGCACCGACACTGTAGCAGCATTTATCTTTGAGGTTTCGATGCATTAGTTATTACAACTTCCAATCACCAATGGGCTAGAAGACAGAACTTTCGATCGTCGATGCGTAAACCATCACGACGTTAGTCATTTGAGGCACCAACAATGCGACAGCATTGAGACTTAAGGTGCCAACACGTTAATGATTACAGCTTCTAATCGCCGATGAGCTAGTGATGGAAAGTGCCGATACGTTCAAGCTGGGAGCACCGATGGGCTAGAAGATAGAGCTTCTGATTGTCGATGAAGAAACCATCGTGACACTAGTGATGTGGGACATCGACACTGCGGTAGCGCTCCGGCATGAAACTCTGATGAGATAGTGGCTAGAGCCTCTGATCGTCAATCGCGAGGCTAGCAGTTTGAATGGCTGACACTGCAGCAATGCTCAGCTATAAAAATATGATCCTCAATACCTATAACTTTCGATCGTCGAGGCCTAAGTTTCAAAACAGCACCATAAAGTTGTCAACCCTAATTATCAAGGAGAAATCAGTGGGTTAACAGACAGTGAACTAGAAACAGTGATTATCAGCAACCAATTCAGTTATTAAAAGTTCACTCAGTGAACTATATATTCACAAATAGATAAAAAAATAGTTAGCAAGGGTTTGAAACCCTAATCTAAAAAAATATCATTTCTGAGTTTTTTTTTTTTAAACAGATCGAAGTTTCAGGATCTATCATTTTTGTACAAGGCTATAAAGCCCATGATTGATTTTATAATAATGGTTCAACTTTGAGGATTTGTAAGCCTATTCTATTATCAAACGTCTCATCTTGTTTATTCTAAATATAAGCTCTTTTCTTATGATTTGTTCAGCCATCATATTTATCTTTACTGTACTTATGCTTGAATGTGCATTAGGTGATTTTCAAGTTGATTAATAGCTAATGGTTGTCATCCTATTGGTGAGTTAATGTGATTTAATTTATAAGTACCATCCTTTTCAGGATTTAGTCATTTATATGCATATGTTTCGTATGTAAGTCCGCCAGCTTGATGAGTTCTCCATCCCTACACCTTTTTGTCAAACTACTAAACAAGTTGTAACTAAAAGCCTTGTAATTGAGTGAGCTTCATGCATGTCTTGAGGGTGGGAGGTTATATAGGTCATCCGACTTGATCCATATCAAAAAACCCTAAAAAAATTTTAAGTTACCAGGCATCCTCGAGCTACAACCTAGAGGAGTTTCCTGGAGTGATAACAACTACTCTAAGGAGATATGTCACGAATCATGTGTGTCCTAAATTATCCAACTAGACTACTAGGCTACAGAGTTTAGGCACCTCGGTTTCAAGTGTGGATTTTAAGGATAGGTTGGATAAATTAATGAGGGATTGTAGGTGATAAGAAGAAGATTTAAATACACCTGAATAGATCAAAATTTTAATATATAAAGATGCTGATAAAAATAGAGATAAAATGTAATAAGGGAACTCAATTTTTATACTTTGCATGATAACAGGAACTCACTTGCCACATGTAAAGGCACTATGTTCAAAAATAATTTCCAAACACATATCATGAACATTCAATCACTAAACAAGCATCATAAAGATAACATCAAAATGAAGGAATTCAACCAGCAAAACGAATCCCACGATGATAAAATGAATCCCATGAAACCCAAACTTAGACCTTTCACTGTGTGTGTGTGTGTATAAGCATAAAATACAGGTCTTCTAAAAAAATGCATGTCTTGAGATTTTCATAAAATCCTCATGTCCCTCATCAAAGTAACCCCTTTCACTGTTAAATTTTTGCAATTTATAGACATACAAGACTCTTAGAGGAGTTTTTCCAGATCCAAAATTTCAGGATCAAACATACTAAAAATAGTTACAAATTTACTCCATGATAAAAATAATAACTAATATCTAATATATGTTCTTGATCCATCGAAATTTAAGCCTAATGATAATTTCCATATGTAATCTAAGACACCTGTTACTTTCCATGAGATGAGTTCAAGCTTAAAAGTATTAATCTTTTGATGACTTGGAAGAATAAATGGATATTCAATTGAACATCTCTGGTCTTATGGGGACGTAGAATTATTTTACTTACATCAGACATGTCACTTCAACCAGCACTGCTAATCCATCCAAGGCATGTTCTTTCCTCTTTAGGTGTAAACATTCCCTTTCCATTACACGTAAATTATCTAAAATCTCTTCATTATATTTTGTTAACTCTTCATTCTTTTCCGAGCTATTTACCTTCTTCTAACTACTTCTTCAGCTACCTCATCCAATTCTGCATAGTTTTCATTTATCTCCTGAAGGTCCTCTCTTAGCATTTGATTAACTTGCATTATGGTATCATTGGATTCATTCAAATGAGCATTCTACACTTTGTATTGTTTAAACTCCCTATACATCCTTTCTATGTTCAATTCTTCTATAGGATGCTTTTCATGCATAGGTTTTTACATGAGAAGATCCATCTTCTCTATTGGGCTCATATTGCTTGCTAGCGGAATTTGTTAATACTTAGCTTAAATTTGCACATTTTTCCTTATATTTAACCTCCACATGAACTAACTCTGCTTCATTTTATGAGTCTTACATGACAACATTCCCCTTAACTACATGGTTTCCTTCAAGAAGATATGGGAATTTTCTAAACTTTCATCAATTGTTCCCAAAACCTTAGATAACATTCTTTCTACCTATTTGGTGTTTGGATATTCTTCATCTGAGGAATCCCCAATACCTATTACAACTTTTTTCTTCAACATAGGGTTCATTGGGTATTTCATATTGAATTCCAATTTATTAGTTTCCCTAGTTTTCATCCTTCGTTTTTTAGTTCCAGGATTCACCATGCAACTATTGAACAACTCAAGGTCATAGTTCAGGGTTTCTCATGCATACCTGACCTTAAATTTTTGTTTGCTAATTCTTTCCAAGCTTCTTCATTTAGCTCATGAGTATGAGACACATCTTCTTCTTTCCCCAAATCCTGAACATCACCATCATGAGTTGGAATTTGCTAACCCTCAATAGTCTATGGTAGATTGTCTTCTTGGAGATTTCTTTATTCATGAATTCTAGTATTTTTTTTCACAATTACTTCCTTCATTGTGGATTTAGGTTTAGGATTCTCCAATTCCCTGTGCTATGGAATTATTTTATATACATTTTCCCCATTCCGATCACTACTGAGCGACAAATCCAATACCTCTTTTGAAGTATGTGGTTGCTTCCTCTTCTTATGTTCAACCTTATCCTTATCATTTTCTGTTATTCCAGACTCAGGATTAAAACCATACCATAATTAAAAATGTGACCACGATCTCTCATACTTATTTAACTCTTCAACTACCACCAAATTTACTAACCCATGATGGAATATGATATGACTTGTGTGCTCAGGGTGGTTTTGGACCATGGTCTTCATCTTTGAAATAATTGAGAGAAAATAGTAAGGAGGTTTATCTTTTTTATACCTACAATGTGCACTAGAAACCACATATGATACATAAACACTGTAGAAAATCTTCCCTTGCATGTTACATAATGTTGGATGATAGCCAGAATATCCTATCATTCCTCCTATAGGAAGCTTCTTTGAATCCATTTGCTCTGGTTGAGGTTTCTGTGTTCAAGCAGTAAGAGTTGGTTATAATCTGCATTAACCGAGTGCTTCTTAAAGCATATGTCCTCTTCTGGAATCACATCAATTGCAGTTGCAATTGATTCTTTAGTTACCTAAAACTCGAACCCATTGAAGTCTTGCACCAAGGCTTTAAAATTCAAAGAAAAATGCTTTGTCGCCTATATGTTATGGTCTTGTATCCTATCGCACATATAAATCCATCTTGTTTCTTTCAATTTCTCAATGCAATGGGGAAATTCCATTTCCCAATCCATGTTTCCAAGTTCGTATCTAAGTAGATTGCCACTCAGCCCGCTAGACCTTTTCATTTTGTTTGTACTCATTGCATAGTCTAGGTAATAAATGTATCGAATGGAGGTTCACTTAGAAAATTAAATCTTCAGTCAAGGAATTCAGGTCGAAATAGAGTACATGCATATGGGAGATTATGCATGATCTTTCAACCAAAAACACGATATTACAACCAATCTGGATTCAGCACATAACAGAGTTATCAGGATTGGTATAGCATGAACATTGAACCTATAAAGAGTCATTCATTCATCATAAAGAGAATTCTTTCAAATTATAAAACATTTCCCAAAGTTTTCATTTGCAATCATTACCTGGCATGCGCCATAATTAACTATGTTCCGTATTCTTCACTCTAGCAACACGCATGTGAACAGAAGTGGTGTATCACGTTGTCGGAAGAACCAACGAACAATGGAAGAACCAAATGAATTGAACATGAAACACATCTTCAGTACCATAAATAAGATGAAATGGATATGTGTCAATGGCCTCTTTTGTTGTTACTCAATCTTCCCAAAGAGCATACTTCAACATAGTTTCCCATGCTCTCTTTTTCTGTAATAACATCCTTTTGATATTATTGATGAGGCTCTTGTTTGTTAACTCGGTCAAACCATTACATTGTGGTTAATATGGCATGGAATGTTTAAGTATAATATTATGTCTCTCACAAAAGTGCACCATATCATGAGATTTAAAGGTTTCAGTATTATTAGTCACAAGTTTTCTAGTACATCCAAACCTACTTAGGATATTCTCTTCTAGAAAGTTAATTATTACTTTTTCAGTTTCCCTGATAGTGGGAATTTCCTCTACCATTTGGTGAAAAAAATAGTGGTTATTAAAATCCACTTATGCTTCCTTCTTCAGCAAGGGTTAATCTCACCTATGAAATCTAACCCCCACTATTGAAAGGGTGCATCCACTATGATAGGTTTTAAGGGAAGAGATAGAAGCTTTGTCTACCTAGAAACTTTTGACATTCAATACAAGATCTTACCTAGGCATACACATCAGAGAATAAGGAGGGCCAATAAATACCTGCCCTCAAGATATTGAAGGTGGTGGATTTCTAATATTGATGCTCTCCACAAGCTCCTCCATGTAAATTTGTTGTAATCATATCATCCTCATATTTATCAACACACCAGAAAAGAATTGCTCTAGGGTCTTTCCAATACAAAGTTTGATCTATTAAACAGTATTTTGTAGCCTTAATCTTTAGTGATCGACATTTTATTCCATCTAAATATGATGGACACTATAAATATAAAATAAAATACACTATATCTATGTATCAAGAAGATTCAACATACCTGTTGTAAACCTTTTCTTTTTCTTGCTCTATTTGCAATTATGCTTATGATGATTGATTTAACATAGCATTCGGCCCCAAAGCTTCACAATTTGAATCTTCTAGAAACCTGGAAAGGACTTGTCCTTTGACTAGTTTAGTAGTCCTAATTTCAACATCACACTACTTAATATTTTATATCCAACACCCTCTTTTTATCTAAGTGTTAAGTTGTACAAGAATCTCTTTGACTGCATTGTTAGGTACCTATGCTATGATTTTTTAATGCAAAAGGTAAATTCTAAAGAACATAAGAGATTTTAATAAATAGTAAGCTTGTTTTTATAATGTGTTTTACTTAAGTTCTAAATCTCTAATATTTTTACTATGGAAAGAGATAGGGTGTTCCAAACCTTCAAAATTCTTTTGTAATAGTATTGCAGCTATGGTGTCTTCAGATGCAAAATAAAAGGTTAAGAACTCTTTTGAAAAGTCTATACTTACCAGCACTGGAGCTTCGCTAAGGGCCTATTTTTCAGTGTCAAATAATGATCAGGATTATTTTTCTACTTCACATATTGATCCTTCTTTAACATTCCTGTAATCTATTTGAATCTATGCAAAACTAGAAATGAACCACCTCAAAATTTTAATTTTCCCAATAAAAGCCTAAACTTATTTTTTATTTATGGGAATATTGACCTTCAAGATAGCCTTAACATAGCCAGGATCTATTTTAATTCCCTCATATGAGACTATATGGCCCAGGATCTTACCTTCTTGCATAGAAAAACTAGATTTATTTGGGTTCAAATACAACCCAAACTTCCTACACTTAAGAAACGTTTGCCTTAGATGTTTAAGATGTTCGTCATCAGATCTACAAAAAAAGTGATGTTATCCAGAATAAATCACCACAAACCTTTCTTTCTCACCAACAAAGGCTATATCCATATCCCTATGGAAATTTGCACCCATGTTATGTGAGACCAAATGGAACTTTGTCATAAATGAACATCCCCCAAGGAGTAGTGAAAGTTGTTTTTTGTCATTTGGATGTACAACAGTCTAATTGCACCCATAGAAGCCATCAATCATATATATTCTCTGGGAACCCACTACTCTTTGTAATATTTGGTTAATTTTGGGTAATGGATAATTATCTTTGAGGGAACATCTGTTTAAATTCTGAAAGTCTATGCAAAGCCTTATTTCCCCATTTTTCTTACGCATGGGAACTAATTTTTCTACACAAGTAGAATATATAAGAGGGAAGATACTAAATTTGCATCTAACAACTATTTTACCTCTTTATTTACGACTGGTAGCAATGTTGGATTCATACACCTCAGCTTTTGTATGAAAGAATTTGTGTTTGGTTTCACTAGAATCTTGTGCTAAATGATGTTGGTATCATAGGTCTTCAAATATTCATAATACCATGCAAATATAACCACAAATTATTTCATCAACTCAATATATCTCCTCTACTCATCTAAATTACTTTGGATGGTTTTATCAACTTAGACTCAACAATAGTTCCAATGTTACAGCTTATTACATTCTCCTCAGATGACTGCAGAATAGGATCAAACAAAGTGTCATTGTTAGAAAACAGTCTCTCCAAAGGAACAAGACCCTTTGGGATGAAATTACCTTTCAATTAAATAATGTCATGGATGCCAATTGAATTCCTGAGATAAGAATAACTGTCAGTTACCTCAGTATATTCATCTTGGTCAATAAATGGTGTGCAAAAATCACCTATCGGTTCCATAAATTTCTTAGTTTATTCATAATCATGGAATACCCTCTAGTGCTTAACATTGTCTGGAACTGATGGTTTGTATCTAAAATCAATAGTATATCTGATCTGAGTCTGTTTACGGACTTTAAAATATCTAGCTACTAATACCAAAGATTCTATTGTCTAGTTATTGATTCTGAGAATAAAATCTATGTTAAACTCTAAAATGAAATTATCTATAATATCCCAAACCTCATTCCTATATAGTTTTAATAGTTCTTGTTTTACCTGATAAACATTCTTCTCCTATTGAACCACTAACTCTGGGTCACCAAAAGTAGTTAGTTGTTGGATGTTTAAGTCTTTAGAATCCCTCAAACCAAGTATCAATGCTTCATTCTCAGCGATATTATTAGTTCTATAAAGCTCCATCTTTTACATTAAGGAAATCATTTCATTACCCAAAGAAATCAATACAAATCCTTCCCCTGCTCCTTCTTTGGATGAATAACCATCAAACTAAATTTTCCATAGACGGTATTGTACTTCAACACTTCATTGAATTGGAACCTCTTTCTCCACTTGAAGAATACCTATGATATCAACATTTAAATGTAACATGCATGATTCAATGTCCTCCTGAACTATGTCAATTGGGTGTTTAATTGGATTATCATTATCACTTACCAAATAAGTGAAATCACCTATCTGTATAATCTCCTATGCTCTCCCCAAAACACCAGAATAGTTGCATTTGAGAGATCTATATGCAAAGTGCCACGTACCTTCTTTGACCAAGATCTTGAAAGAATAATTCCAAACTTAGGTGGAATGTCGACAATCATGACATCCATTAATACACTTTTCATAGGCAGTTGTGTGAGGCTGACTACAAGATCCTTAATTACTCTAAGACATTTGAATTTCCTTGAATCAAGGGCATACAAATCATGACAAGGTTTATGAATAATAACCCTCGTGATTCCATGACAACTTTGGACATGAGGTTGTGGGAAGCATCAGTGTCAAAAGAAAATTATGTAACATCTTATTATGAACTATAAGGGTGATGAAGAAAGATGGAGTAAAAATAGATTTGTCATCAAACTTGTCAAGTGGTTTGGGGCCAAAAATGATGGTAGGGTGTTCATCCTGTAGATTGATAATATTTGAAGGAATGGGATTGGTTTGTGAGTTCATAACCTTAAGAGCAGGCTACCTATATTATTGATTCTTCATAAGCTTGGTGAATGGAACATTTATCTTAATCTTGCGAAGCTCATGTTCAAAATTGAATCTAGAAGGAGATTTACTTACATTTTCAGTCTCTACAGACTTGTCCTTGTTAACCTACTAACCTTGCTTCTTTTCAGTGGTAATTATGTGAACTTTCTTAATAGGAGAAACTATTTTTTTGTGTTGATTCTATGGAACATTCATTAATATAGATCTCAAATCATAAGTTTTTTGTGGAATAGTTTGATAAACATTGGTTGAACACACTGGGTCTAAAAAATTGTGCCCATAAAAACTGCTAATATCCTTATAAAAACCCATTGAATGTTGATAATCAGACTTAGTTAGGTAACCACAAGAGGAATCATAGTCCAAAATATTTATTTCTTGATCTGGATATTCCATCTCAATTTCATCTATTTCTTAAGTTCCATCAACCATTTTATTTTGAAATGGAGGCTGTAATTTTTTGTCATCATTATTTCTCTTATCCCTAGGAAGAAACCTGATATTGAAGGGTCATCTAAATTGGTTTGGGTGACAATTATTCCCTTTCTGAAATGGCCTATTCTAAGTTTTGTTCTCCATGTATAATCTGGTGATTTTTTACAATAAACTCTTTATGAGTTTGGTCATTTCATCAATTTTTTTTTTATTTTGCTTGTGTGCCTGACTTAGAAGGCCCTACTTCCTTATTTTTCTTCTTTTCTCTCTCTTGATGTTGTGATTCAGCTATGAGTTTTTTTACTACCATCAAATTTGATTCTAATTCTAAGGTTTCCTCATGCATGTTTGCCAGGGTGGTGGATCTCCTTTCTCTTAATAGTAAGGAAAAATCAGCATCTAAAGCATTGGCATAAGTGAGTTTTGTTGATGTTTCGATTAGTGTTATCTCTATAGGGATGTTACCATACATTTTGTTGAATCATTTTGTAAAATCGGTGATTGAATCATCTAATTTTATTTTCATGTCCCAAACTCTTTTATATAATAGAGGTATTATTTGGTATCCCCCCATTGTTTCATGAAGGTTTCCTATAAATCTTGTATCCCATTTATAGAACTAGTTGGAATCTCCCTAAACCACTTCCTGGCCTCTTTGTCCAGACTCTAAACAAAGAGCCACATCCACACATGTTGATGTTTAATTTTTCGGTTGTCAACATAACTAAAATAAGCATTCCAATGTTCTTCAGTTGTAACCTCACCATGTCCATTAAACCTTGGAAGGTATTTACGATAATCACTGCCAAGTAGTGATTAAGAGGCTGTGGTAAAACTAATGGTGCATATCTAGTGGCAACAATGTATTGGATCATCCTATTAGGTGGAGCTCCTTCCATGACTGATGAAGACTGAGGTGGTACAAATTGTTTTGGTATAGACTAATTCTAAGGAAGTATTGGAATTTTGGTCTTACCGGTAAGAGGTGTGTATACACTTGACTCGGGAATAGATTACTTGAATGAACCAAATCCCTCGGGATGTGAATATTGTTCCTTAATTTCAGCTTAATCCAAAGGATTTGTAAAGACTTGGTAAGTAGCAATCTGAGACTCTAAATCAAATATTTGATGTTCTGGTATAGTAATAGACAAAAACTATTTCCAATCAAGGAAAATACTTTCTTATTATGAGCTATGAGAGTGAAAGATTTGAAAATAAGTTGTTTCTTACGGAAAGTCAAAATTAGAAGGATTTTTAAATCCTGTGAGCCTAGAAGAAGATGACTCAATTAAAGCTCTAGTTTGATTTAAAATAGTTTCAGGATCAAGGATTTTGGGACTTTGAGGTGATTCATTTTTAAATTTACCTTCCTCTTCAATTGGAAACATTTATAGTTCAGGTAAGTAAATTGAAGGTACTATATTTATTTCCTCCTATGTATTCTAATAATCTACTATAGAACTAGAACTTTATCTCCATCGAGCTCTATATTCTCGAATAATTCTCTCCAAATCAGACTTAGGTGGTACATTGGGTGAATGAGGATTACCTCTGGTTCCCACCCCTTTAAAATACATAATTGACTTTTGAATTATAGGTGAATAGTGTAGTCTGTCAAAATATACTTAATTTTTTCCTCATCAAAATCAGACCAAAATATGTCAATACCCAGGGAAAATAATTCACCTCATTCCCTGGCAATGACACTAGAATATGTTTGTCCTAAAGTCTACAACTAGACTACTAGACTACAGAGCTTAGGAACCTTTGTTTGAAGTGTGTATTTTAAAGATAGGTTGGATAAAGAAATTAGGCACTATAGATAATAAGAAGAATAATTCAAGACATCTGAATACATCAGAATTTGAATATATAAAGATGT
>LPNX010209672.1:500295-549989 GCA_001517045.1 Pseudotsuga menziesii | reverse complement strand
TATATATTCCAAAGGAAAAAATACTTATAGATTTAATTAATTGAGTAAGATCTGTTTACATAAATGTATATGCAAATACTTGCATTCAAAAAATTGATGTAATCAATAGTGGTGAGCCATCATCTGCTATGAAGGATGCAAAAAAAAGAGATGCTTCCATATCTGATGGCATCCATAAAATAACAAAAGTCATAATAAGATGCCTCTATGAATGCCAAAAAAAAAAGAGAATCCTATTGTTCCATAGATATCTAATAATCCTATTGTAGAAAGACCTAAAGTAAGTAGGACAAGACAAAATGTACAAAAACTAGGTCGAGGAAGGAGGTGGATCTGGATTCGTAAAAGGTTGATGATAAAATTCATAGATCTCAAACTATTTTGTTTCCCAAAATTTCCAAGTTCCATGTTCCATCATAATTCCCTCCTTTGAGAGACAGTCAACTTCAGTGTTCATTTCCCTATATACATGTCGGGAAGTAATGAAATCAAAAAAATTCTTTAGCCTGCAAACCTCTTCAAAAAGAGAAAGGAGAGAAATGTTTATGCAATCCTGAATTCTTTTCACCCAGTTGATCACAATAAGAGAGTCCCCAAATATTTGCAAACGATTACAGCCTTTTTCCAAAGCGAAAAAAAAGAAGAAGTTTTAGTTCTAGAAGTTCAGCATAGTTATTGGTTCCTTCCCCTATACCCATCTAAAATTTGAAATGATGATTTTGGGTTAAATATAAAATATATCCTCCCCCACAATTTTTCTCTTGGGATGCACCATCAAAAAAATATCAGGGAAAAGAGTAATCAATGGATTCTTCCACAATTAAATGGATTGCAGGGGCATCTTTCATTTGTGGAAAAAATGACAGAATGTCTTATCCATGCTTGCTATGACTTCGATTGAGGAATCCTTCTCTTGAAAAATAGCATCATTCTAGGAAACCCAAATGCCCCAGATAAGAATGAGCGGTAGATATTTTAGATGAGAAATATGTTGGGAAGATGACCATGCATGACATGCATCATCAAGGGAGAGACCATGCTAGTCCAATCTAGTGTTAAGCATGGATTGAGAGTGATCCCAGACATGAGACAAGAAAGGGAAAGAGATGAACAAATGAGTAATATCTTACTCTTGATTCTTGCACAAGCGACACCAACCTGGCCCTTCCAAATGGAAATTTTTCATTCTATCCCTAGGAATTCTTCTTTCCAGAGCACACCACATAAAGAGATTTGATTTCAGAGGGAAGTTCAGCTTCCATATATTTTTCTTCCACCATAAAGGTTCCTCATGATGAGTGACAGTGCTTAGATGTTGATAGCCATTCTTGGGTGTATAATAACCATGAGCAGCAAATTCCCAAACAAGTTCATCTAGGGAATCTATGAGCCTAATATGATATATCTTAAGGGTGTTTAAATACCAGTTCCAATATGCATTCCAGAGATATGGAAGATATAAATCCCTACAATATTTCCAACCTTGATGTCATATGTTTGTGGAATTTGGGTCACTAATTTGACTGAGATGGTAAAAACCTTTGTGATTTAAGAGAAGGGTGATATGCTGAGGGAGAAAGTGGCATTGTTGGATTTCAAATCAGGGATCTACTCCAAGTTTGAATTTTGATCCATTCCCAATTTTCTAGGCCATCCCACTACGAATAAGAGGAAAAGCATTGCAGATAGCTTTCCAAATTATTGACCCAAAAAAAGGGGCTAATAATGCTTCATTTCTAATCCAATCCTCAATAAATACGGGGGCTGTGTATTTTTTATAGACCACCTTTGTCTAGAGGCTGCTAGTAGAAAGAAGACACCAACCTGCTTTTGCAGCGACAACTTTTGCAAAACTCACTAAATTTTTTAGAACCCGACCCCCTAGGGCTTTTGGTTTGGCAATCTGATCCCATTCCACCCAAGGGAGTACTTTATGATATTTTTTCCCTGACAAAAGAAATCTTTAGCATACTTTCTTGGATTTCTCCAAAACAGATTTAGGTATCCAAGCTAAAGCCATCCAATAAACAGGAATATATTCTAGTACCAATTTGACCAGAACTAATCTTCAAGATATGGAAAGCCATCTATTGCACCAAATTTTGAATTTGCGTTCCAGTTTGGCTAAGAGCCATGTCCAATCCTCCTTTTTGTAGCAATTTGCTTTTAGCCTGAAACCCAAATATTTGAGGCCTTCCTCCATACGAATAACTGAAAAAGAGAAGAGGGTGGAAAAACTCCTTAGAACCTCATTTTCCAAATTGACAGGCCCAGAGAGTAAATTTGTGCTCGTTCAGCTTCATTCCCGTGGCTTTGCAAAAGAGATAAATAATATCATACATTCTTCTCATGTCTCTGAGGGAGTCATTGTAGAAAATGAGAATATCATTCACAAACAGCAGATGGGTAATGTTCAAATTTGCTGAAATCTTAATTCCTTCAAGCAACCCTCTCCTTTTTCCATCCAGTAAGGATCTTCTTATCCCTTCTTCAAACAAAATTAAAATTAAGGGAGAGAGGGGGAAACCTTGATGAATACCTCTCTTCGAGTGGGAAAAATGGGAGGCTAATCCATTTATCAGTGCGGCAAAAGAGACCATGGTGATACAAGAGAAAATCCACTTGATAAAATCATAATTGAAAACCAAATGTGTAACGAGAAGTCTTAAGTACATCCACCTTACCCTTTCAAAATCCTTTGAAAGATCAATCTTTAGGATTTCTCCTTTTAGTTTCTTGAGTTTTAGACTATGCATCCCTTCTTCGCTACTCCATTAGCTTCATGAATTTTCCTATTTTCAAGAAAACCAAACTACTCTGTGGAGATTTTTTGTAGAGGACTTTCTTGAAACGTTGTGAAATGATTTTTTCTACCACTTTGTAGGTGATATTCCATAAGGAGATTGGCCTAAAATCCTCCAAACAGTCTGAATTTTTATATTTTGGGATTAGAGATATGAAATTCGAGTTGAGTGAAGGATGTAAAAAACCATTCACTGTAGATTCTTCAACCAGCTAGAGGATATCGTTCCCTATTGCTTCATAGGAAGCTAGAAATAATTCTACAGTCCATCCATCTGGGATAGGGATTTTGTCTTTCTGAAAGCTGT
Source organism: Pseudotsuga menziesii (assembly GCA_001517045.1). Classification (NCBI taxonomy): domain Eukaryota; kingdom Viridiplantae; phylum Streptophyta; class Pinopsida; order Pinales; family Pinaceae; genus Pseudotsuga; species Pseudotsuga menziesii. The sequence continues at coordinate 546,879 of LPNX010209672.1, read as the reverse complement.
GTAAATTTGCTTTTAGTTCCTCTTTTGAGACTTCTTCCACGAGATCCTGGTTATCTTCCTCGGAGATTCATCTTGGGAAGAGATGAGATATCTAGACGACCTCAGTGATTATAGCTTGATTATCCACCTTAAAGAGAGTTTTAAAGTAGGGTTTTCTGGTCTCTACCAGATCTTCAAAAGTGGAGACCCGCTCATTGTTGGAATTCTTAAGCTCCCAGATAGTGTTTTGCATTTTCCTCTCTTTTGCAAATTCTTGAAACAATTTTGTATTGTCATCTCCACTTGCCAACCAAATAGCTCTTCATTTTAGTCTCAAAACTTATTCCCTTTCCTTCAAGATGTTAGTTTTGTTTCATTCAAGGGAGATTAGATTTTATTTTTAAGCCTGAGTAAGTAAACCACCCCCCTCATCATTTTGAATTTCTTCAAGTCCTACTTCAATTTAAATAATGACCTGATCATCTAAATATTTTTTGGTCTTTGCCGAGGATTTGAGAATAGTATTTACACGAGCAATATTTTGAGCAAAATGAGTAGCAGCATGAGTCCCTTCATCTGCAATGTAGGGGATCCAATTGTTTTGGATCAAACTAAGGAAATCTTCATTTTTAGCCAAGCTGCACACAAATTGAAGGGATTGGTTGGATTTTTGGGGTTTCTTAAAACTTCAAGACAAATGGGAAAATTATGTGAGTCTCCTCCGGAATCAACCCATTGTTTCATCATCAGGTCCAAACCTAATAGACTTTCTTCCAAAAGAAAACTATCAAGCCTTTTTACAATACTATCTTCTCCAATTCTTTGATTTTTCCAAGTGGGATTGAGTTTTAAGGGATCAAGATCCACCATATGAGAAGCTTGAAGAAAGTGAGAAAATCATATGCCAAAGGGTCTTCTCTTTCCCTTGGACCCCAAAATTCATGATTTCCTAAAGTGAAATTAAGGTCTCCTCCCAAAACAACATTTTCACCTTTTAACACCAGAGAATTTTGTAGAGAATCGAAAAACTCAACTCTATTATTATAGGGACCATAGATATTTATAATTTTTAGGAAAAGATATGTTTCATCCCACTGTGCAGGTCTTCCTAAACCAAAGAGAGCTCCCCAATATTTTAAACACTACACCATGGACTGATTCCAACCAATTTCCAATCCACCCGAGTGACCTCTGCACTTTGAGAAACAAACGAGAAATATTTCAAAATAGAAGTCAGCAAAGTTGTGACCTTGAGTTCATCTCCCATTGTTTTTTGAAGGAGCATTACATCTGGTTTTTGCACTAGATTCATCCTCTTCAGGGAAAGTTTCTTCTGGGTACTTGCCAAACCCCTGCATTTTAGGGTGAGAATTTTTATTGAGGAACCCCTACTGAGGCTTCCACTAGTCTAAGTGCCCCAAAAATTGTTTTATGTCTTCCATTTTCTTGATCTCTATGTGCTTTTTACTGTGCAAAAGAAAAATGTGAAGTTCTTCCACGACCTTTTCCCTTGTGGGGGAGGTTAGGGTTTTCTCCTAACCCTAGAAAGGGAGAGGTTAAGTCATAAATATTGAATTTCCCTTGAGCTAAGATGAAAATGAATTGTTGTGGTGGAGGAGGAGTCAAGAGAGGAGGTCTGCATAACAGAGGGAAACATAGAAGGGGAAAGGGTATCTAGGGGTGTGGAGGAAGGGAGTGTTACCTAAGATGTTCCCAATTCTGATATGTAGACCTAAACACTAACTAATGCTGCAAATTAAATAAAAATTATGATATTAAATTACAACCACTCAATGAATATTCATACTATGTAATTCAAGGTGCTTTGTTGGGAAATTTGCAAACATGGGAGTAGGAAGTGGAAAGAAACCAAGAGTAAATTTGTAAAAGTGAATTAATCTCCCTTAACACATTTATATCAGTGGCCATTCAGGTTTCACAGTCCGCTATGTGGAAACCTACTCCCACGCTTCCAGGTCACCCAACCGTGAAACAAGGGAAAATCCTTTCGTCCTTTCGACCATGGTCTTGAGGAAAAGTGTAAAGGTTTTATAAATCCTTCTGGCAGAAAAAAATATGATTTGGGATGGTTCATAATAGATCTGGATATGTCTAGAGAGTTTAGGAAAGAATTGGGATTTTTAGGCAATTTTGACCTAAGGAAATCCTGCGCAATGGAGGCTCCAAAATCACTATACATAATCAAATATATTATGATATGGATTTATGTATGGGTCGGTTATTCTGTCAGTGATCCATAGAAACTTACAGAACTGAATTTGAGTGGGTGGAACTCAGTTTATAGCCAAAATTGTAAAATAGTGTTCTAGCTAGGGTGCATAATTAAGCATAAATCTCATAGAAGAATGACTTCAATACAGAAAATGACATCTGAAATAAATTAATATAGATTCAATGAACATATATAACCATTTAGACTCATGCCCACAACTTTTTCTTACTCCATGGTCCACTATATTGATCAATGTTAGATTTTTAACATTAAGCTAGCATAACATTAGGATCTTTAAACTGAAAGAACAAGAAGCACAGCAATCAAACACAAGAGACAATGAACACGGTGTTTTTCCTCGGGGAAACCATAAATGGAGAAAACCCCGCAACTTCCTCATAGATAGAATCAACACCAAAGTGAAACCCAAAAACATTAATACAATCTCCTGACAACAGTAAGCTCTTTCCTCTTGCCCCATTGTCTTTCTCTTCCTCAGCTATGCGCTACAACTGAGTGTGGATGAGATTTGTGATAAATAGAGAGGTCACATCTCTATTTATACTAATTCCCAACATGACTAAAACCCTACTAGGGCCAACCTCACTAGGAGAGTCTAATAACCCTAGTGCCCCAGAACTGCAGGGACTTTAACCCTTAGACAATAGGAAGGTTACCCATAATGACTTGACATGAATTGTTTACATTATAGATCCTCTCGATAGAAACATCGGGGCATGACATGACACAAGTACATCCTGGAATAAACATCAGGTTACAATAGATAAGAAATACAAGTGAATACATTCCGAAGTTACAATTACATCAACACTCCCTCTTCACTAGAAAGGTATTCTCTCGACACAATTTTCATCACTGGTCTTCTTCTCTGGAACATCTCATGATTTGTATCTTAAATTCATCTTCATTTTCAAGTCTTCTTTGTCTTCAATTCATATTCATCTTCACGTCTGAATCATCACTGGATCTGGGTCATCACTGGATCTAGATCTGGATCATCATCACTGGATCTGGATCATCACTCAATATGCATCATCTCTAAAGCATCATCTCTAGATCTTGATCATCCCTCTATCTAGATAATCTCTGTTGGATCATCAATACTGAATATTCACAGATGCTATCTCATGATTCTTCTCGTCACAGGAAGTTCTACGAAGCCATCCCTTTTTCATACTGGATGTAGGCCTAGCCACCATGTAGGTCTTCTTCAGCGCTTATATATGACACTTAAGTCATAATGGCCCACCCAGCACTTACATATGACCTACTCATCATAAAGGCACACCCTGCACTCACATCTGATCATATAGGAACCAATCCTATAATCACCTCAGAAAGGCCCAGCACTCACATCTGTTCAACCAACGATAAGAATGGCCCAACACTTACACTTGGCCATGTGAGGAACCAATCCTCCATGCCAAAAGGCTCTGCACTTACATCTAATCAACCACTGATCAAAGAAAGGAAATTGCACTTACATATGATCAACCAATGATCGAAGAAAGGCACAACACTTATATATGATCAATCAATGATCGAAGAAAGGCTCAACACTTATATCTAATCAACCAATGATCGAAGAAGGGCTCTGCACTTACATCCGACACATGTGAGGAACCAATCCAACATGCATGTTCGAAAAGGCATCCACTCACATTTGATCTTGTAGTAACCAATCCTACAGTCATATCAGAATGGCCCCCAGTCCCAGACTTAGCTACCTGGTAACTGACTAGGTGCCTCCATTCTCCAAGAGAATGGCAGTTACACTTACATCTGCCCTACTCGACAGAATGGCCAACACTCACATCTGACATGGAAGGAACCAATACTCTCACCATGAAAGAATGGCTCAACCCTTACATCTGACCATGGAAGAAACCAATCCTCTCACCATGTCAGAATGGCTATGGGTCTTAGCACTTTCCCTTGGAGAAAACCTTGATCTGGAGAACACCAAGCTTCTCCCTGAAGTACTCGAACTTCACCCCAGCCAATGGCTTTGTCAACACATCAGCTATATGTTCCTCCGTCACAACATATTGGAGCTTCACTCCTCCCTTCTACACCATATCCCTAATATAGTGATACTTAATCTCTATATGCTTCGATTTGTCATGAAACACTATATTCTCTGACAACTTTACACAACTCTGGTTGTCACAATGTATACAAGTAGCATCCATCTAAAGATAAAATAAATCAGACAGTAGCTTCCATAGCCATACTGCCTCACAACTAGCTAAACAAGCTGCGACATACTTTTCTTCAGTTGTACTTAGTGCCACACAGGATTGCTTCCTGCTAAACCAAGAGATCACACCTGATCCCATACTAAAGAAACAACCTGAAGTGCTTTTCCTATCGATGGCACTGCTTGCCCAATTTGAATCAACATAACCCTCCAAGTTAATCTTCTGATTCACCTTGTACTTGATCCCATAATCAATTGTACCTCTCAGGTACCTCAGAATGTGCTTTGCAGCAATCAAGTGAACATGTCTTGGATATGTCAAGAACTAGTTCAAGGCGTTCACAGCAAAGCAAATGTCTGGTATCGTGTTTGTCAGGTACATCAAGGACCCAATCATCTGACGATACATCGTGGCATCAACCGTCTCTGATGAAGCATCACTCAATAGATTCAGGTTTTATGCCATAGGTGTGGCCATAGCCTTGCATTCCATCATCCCAAACCTCTTCAGGATCTCTACTGCATACTTCCCTTGTCCTAGGAAGATTCCATCTACATTCTTCCATACCTCCATACCTAGAAAATAATGCATCATACCCAAGTCCTTCATTTTGAACTCGGCAGCAAGCTTTCTCTTTGTATCAGTAATCAAGCCATCCATACCTATTACAAACATATCATTTACATATAGTAGAAGAATCACTGGGTTGCCATCTTCAACCTTGTAGTAAAGGTTGGAATCTACTTTTCTCTTCGTAAAGCCCAAACTGGATAGAAAGCTGTCAATTCTGTCGTACCATGTCTTAGGTTCCTGTTTCAAACTGTATAGGGATTTATTCAATCTGCACACATGAGACTCCCTGTCATGTGTCTCAAAACCGAGTGGTTGTTCTACATACACTTCCTCTTCCACTACACCATTCAAGAAAGCGGTCTTGAAATCCATTTGGTGTGTCTCCCATTTCATTATTGTAGCCAAAGCAAGTACTATTCTGATGGAAGTGTATCTAGCCATAGGAGCAAAGGTTTCTTCATAATCTATTCCTTCCTTCTGTGAGAAGCCACGAACCACAAATCTCGCCTTATATTTTTCAATGCTACTGTCTACAGCATGCTTGATCTTGTAGATCCATTTGGAAGTTACAACTGACTTCCCTTCTGGTCTTGGGACAACATCCCAAACATCATTCTTCATGATCAAATGATACTCTTCGATCATAGCATCTTTCCATTCTTTTCGTTCTGCTGCTTATTCATATTTGGAAGGTTCTTTATTGATAACATCACATAGTAAAGCTACATATCCAAAGCAGGATCTAGTTCTCTCTCTTTCTCTGTGATTCTCTTATGGAGCCCCATATCTTTCCGCACCTTCGATAATTTCTCATACCCAAGCAGGTTTCCTCTTGTGAGGATTCTTCTCCTGGGGTGGATCTGCAAGTCTTTGTGGTTCTTCAAATTCTTGATCTTCTTCTTGAATTTCTTCATTCATGGTTGTATCATGAATTATGGGTGCTTCTGCTTCTTCAGTATCTTCAGTAGGTGTCTTTTTTGATTTGTTGTAGGATGTGTCTTCATCAAATGTTACATCCCTGCTGATGTCAATCTTCTTGAATCCTAGGAAGTATATTCTGTAAGCCTTCGAGCTTTGAGAGTATCCCACAAATATACCCTTCTTTCCTGAAGGATCTAGTTTTGTTCTCTTTTCTTTTGGTATGTGTATGTACACTAAACAGTTAAATATTCTGAGATGGATGAATTCTGGTTTCTTGTTGGAGAAGACTTCTTCAGGAGTCTTGTTCTCGAGTACTCTATGTGGAGTACGGTTCTGTACATACACCGCTATTCTGGATGCTTATGCCCATAGATGCATAGGAAGATCTTGATCATGAAGCATTGCTCTTTCAGCTTCCATGATGGTTCTATTCTTCCTTTCAGTAACCCCATTCTGTTGTAAATTGTAAGGAGTGGACAACTCCCTCTTAATCCCTGATTCTTTGCATAAGTCTTTGAATTCATTTGATGTGAATTTTCCACCATTATCTGATCAAAAGGTCTTGATCTTCTTTTCTGTGTGGTTCTTGATCAAGGCTTTGAATTCCTTGAACTTGCTGAAAACTTCATCTTTGTTCTTCATGAAGTAAATCCATGTCTTCCTAGAAAAGTCATCAATGAAAGACACATAGTATACATACCCGCTTAGTGAACCTGCTGACACTGTTCCACATACATCAGAGTGGATGATTTCCAATATTCCTTTTGCTTTGCTTTCGCTCCTTGGAAATGTCTTCTTTGTGTTCTTTCCTTTCACACATCCTTTGTAGACCCCTTCATGTTTTTCTTGAATTTCTGGAAGACCTTCAACAGCTTTGCTTGCTAGTGGTAGTGCTCTGTAATGCACATGTGCAAGCCTTCTATGCCAAAGTTCATTTGGCTCTACTGTTTCATGGACCATAGCTTGTTATGGATGGCCTTTCAGTTTGTATAACCCTCCTTCTTGTTCTCCAATCACTATTGCATCATCAATAGTCTTTCCTCTTCACCACATGATGACTTGGCCATCTACAAATGCAACCCTCATACTTTTTGCATCCAATGCTGATATGGATAGAAGATTCTTCTTCAATATTGGTACAAACAAGACATCTTTCATTTTTACATATTTTTCGGAGTCTAGCTGGTAGGAATATTCACCACTACCTTTTATGGGATATTGGTAGTCATCCCCAAGCTTCACCTTATGGGGTGAATTGTGTTCGGATAGTTTCTCAAAGGATTCCTTAAAACATGTCATGTGCTTGGAAGCCCCACTGTCAATAATCCAATCTTTGCTTCCATGAATGAAAGTTCTCATGAGAGCGAAGATCAGAACATATTCATCTTCACTTGAAGAGTCTTCACTTTCTTGTTTTACTCTCTTCCTGGGAGGATCATCATCCTCAGCAGTGTGATCATGATGTCTTATTTTGGAGTTCCTCTTCTTCTTGGATCCATTCTTATTCTTGGGACAGTTTCTAGCAAAGTGTCCTATTTCATCGCATGTATAACATCTGAGTCTGGATGGATCCCTTCTTAAAAATTTATTTTTCTGATGAGAATGCTTAACTTGGTGATGATGATTTTGCCTTCTTCCTTTCTTCGAGTGTACTGTGAGAGTTTGATCTTCATTTCCCATATTTTCTTCTCGAGCAGCTATCCAAGCTTCTTCTTGAGAGAATTCTTCCCATAGTCTACTGAACTTGACCAACTTCTTTCTAGTACATATTCCTTGGATGAAAGAATCCCATGACCTAGGGAGGCCATTCAATGTTGTCATCACAATTTCTGCATTTTCCACTTCTTCATCTACAACTTCTAGTTGTTCTTTGATATGGGAGACCCTTGTGAAGTATGACTAGATGGTCTCCTCATTCTGGATCTTGACATTCTTCAAATGGTTCCTTAGAGTCATCTTGTTAATGATGTTCTTCCCTTCAAACAATTTGGTTAGGGCATCAAACATGGCTTTAGGTGTCTTGAGGGAGGACACCTGTGGAATGAGGTGATCCTTGATAGAATCAGCAATGATTCTCTTTTCCATAACCAACTTCTTCTTATGTAAGGCCTTAGCCTCATCTCCCTCTGGAACTGGAACCTCCTCATGGATGTAGGAGTCCAACTCATTTTCTTCCAAGACCAGGGAGATCCTATACTTCCAAGCTCGGAAGTTATCAGCTCCCTCAATATTTTCATCAATATTGATATGATGAGACATATTAACTAAGAACCTCAAATGGAAATACAAAATATTTAGATCTTACCAGGTCAATATGTTGGATCTGGATTTGGAGCTGAAATCCTGCAGTGCTGATTCAAGAGCAGATTAGGGTTTTGTTTTTCCGGAGTTCTATCCAACCAAATGATTTGAATTTGATCCCTAACTTTGATTTTAGGGAGGAGATCAATCCAGGACTAGGCTCACTGAAAAATTCCTCTTCTGTGAAAAGCCCTAGATTTCGGTAGTAGTGTCGGGTCCAAAACTAAAAAACCTCATAATTGAATTTTGCTTTGACAAAAAGATGCACCCTAGGGAGGAGATTTATTCCACCTTAATTTTTCTGAAAATCTATGGAGAGAGATCCAAAAAATAGGAATCGCTAGTTCCCTCAGTTGTACAGTGTCTTCTTCTCAGGTTAGTTCTGATTCCATGTTATATTTTTAACATTAATCTAGCATAACATGAGGATCTTTAAACTGAAATAACAACAAGCACAGCAATCAAACACAAGAGACAATGAGCACAATGTTTTTACTCAGGGAAACCATAAACGAAGAAAACCCCTCAACTTCCTCAAAGATAGAATCAGCACCAAAGTGAAACCCAAAAATAGTAAGACAATCCCCCGACAGTAGTAATCTCTTTCCTCTTGCCCCAGTGTCTTTCTCTTCCTCAGCTATTCACTAGAACTGAGTGTGGATGAGATGTGTGATAAATAGAGAGGTCACCTCTCTATTTATACTAATTCCTGACATGACTAAAACCCTACTAGGGCCGACCTCACTAGGAGAGTCTAATAACCCTAGTGCCCCAGAACTGCAGGGACTTTAACCCTTAGACAATAGGAGGGTTACCCATAATGACTTGACATGACTTGCTTACATTATAGATCCTCCTGATAAGAACATCGGGGCATGACATGACACAAGTACATCCCGGAATAAACATCGGGTTACAATAGATAAGAAATACAAGTGAATACATTCTGAAGTCACAATTACATCAACAATAAATTTCCCCCATTACAAAGACAAACTAAGATTTTCATGAGAAAATGAGAGGGTAAAATTCAGAGACATAATTATTACAACATGAAAAACATAAATGACATATTTTATCAACTAAAACACATCAGAGATAATTGGATGAACTTACCATTACATAATAGGGCTCGAAATGATGGGCAGGAGGCCCAAAATTAGGCATAAAGAAGGCTTGAGAGCGTAGGTGAAGCTTAGAATTCATAGGATCTCAACTTGAATGAGATGGAGGATGAAAAATATGACTAATAAGACATCAATGGCTAAAAATTAAGCACTCCATACCTGCAAATAGAAGGTAATGGGAATGAAGGAGTGGGGAAAGGAAGGTTTGGGGCTCATCTCCCAAAGCTCTGAGGTGTATCACTCAGAAGAATATCTCCCAAAGCTCTAAGGTGTATCACTCAGAAAAAGGAATAGATCTTGGTATGAAGAGGCCCAACTCAAGGAGCTCCTTGATGGCCTTCTCAATTTCATCCTTGCATATCTTTGGATGCTTATAGGGATGTATTTTTATTGGAATTGTACTAGCTTCCAACTCAATCCTGTGTTCAATTCCATGGTCAGGTGGTCTGCCATGTGGAAGGTATTCAAAAACCCTCTTATGTTTGTGCAGAAAATTTTATATATCTTTGGGTTGGGAGGAAAATTTGGCAGTAGTTCCCTTAGTGGTGATCTGGCATTCAATAGCCCATTCAATGTCCCCATGCCTCATAATAGAGATTACTTGGTCAGGATAAGTATTCATGCCTTTCAATACCACTGGTTTTCCTTCAGCATCCTTGAAACTTGTTTGTGGTATTTGGTAATTCACATAGTGCTCTCCAATAGAGTACATCCATTGTACCCCCAACACCATGTTTGTTTCTGCCACATTGACAACATAAAAAATTTCTTTCATAGTATAGTCATCGATATTTACTTGCAAATTTGGAATCCATCGATCGCATTCCATGGTATGGTTACCTGGAATGACCACAGTGAATCCTTCAAAGGACTCAGTTGGAAATTTTCTCCTATCCAGCTGGGCTGAATCAATAAAATTATGGTGGCATCCCCATCAACAAGGACTATGATTTTCTTCCCTTGCAGTACTACTTTCATCCTTAAAGCATGGAACCGGGGTACTCCACTGAGTAATACAATTTTGCTGCTAGTTTGATGGGGTTGCTCCTCTTCTTCATTTGTTTCATACTCTCCATCAACCATATCAGCATCTCACACCACCACTTCATCACTTTCAGAAAATAATTCAATATAGTGTTATTTTCCCTTCGCACACTTGTGGCCCGGAGCCCAAGGTTATTGGTAGGAAAACACAGCTTCTTCCTCCTCAATTCATCCCGATCCTTGTAGGAGTAGTCTCTCTTTCCAAGGGTAGTAAATTTTCTCATAGGAGGTATTTGATTCTGAAATTTATGAGTCATAGGAGATATGGGAGGATACTTGGTTCTCGAAATTGCATCCTACAGGTCTCTAGTCCTTCTCACCGCTTCCTGCAGAGTGGTGGGTCAATAAGCCTTCACCAACCCCTTTAATGGTTCATCTAGTCCTTCTGTAAACAAAAGGATCAGCCTTGATTTTGATATGTCAGTGACCATTACATCCACCTTTTGGAACCTTGAGATGTATGCTTCTGGAGTTCCAACTTGTCTAATGTGTGCCAAATATCGGAAAGAGATATCGAGATCTCTCCGGTCAAACCTTTATTTTAATTTTATGGTGAACTCCTCGTATGTGACTAATTGATCATTTCCTGGGCTTTCCATGCCATGAAACCACCAGTTAATTTCCTCGACATCAATATGTAGAGCTTCCAACTTGATGGAATCCCTTTCTGCCATAGGATTCAGCTGAAAATACGTATTCATTTTCTGAATCCAAGAGCTCATTGAGAAATTGGAAGTGCCATCAAAATATGGAAAAGTTATTTTCCCAATGGCATTCATTAATTCATAATTCTGATATGGTTTCCTTGGATCTCTTCTTTCCTTCCCTCTAAATTGAGTCTCATGGAAATATTTGAATGGAAGATCCCTTCTGCATTCTTCACTCAATGATTGATAAACACAAAACTTATCCTCCCTTGTAGCAATTGTTCTAGCCTGTGCTTCATGGCCATCCTTTGGGATCTCTACAAATTTGGGCATAGTAGGTTGGGGATAAAAATTTGGTTCATCTCTAAACTCTAGAGGCCTATTCTGAGGCCTAGTCTTGGAGAAAATAGACCCACCCATGACCTTTCTTTCTTCACATTGGAACCAATGTTGCTCCCTTATCCTTCTTTAACTCCTAGCTGGTTAGTTAGGAATTATCTGGTCTCTTGACTAGACTTTATGATGTTAGTTGAAATGTTGAAATGTCTTGAAGACATTTCAACATTCAACATTTTCTTAACAAAGTTATTGAACTCATCTTTCTCATCCCTCTCTTCATGGAATCTTCCATCCACAGTTTCAACTTCCTCCTCTTGAGGGATACTTCTTTTGGTATCGGAATTATATTTTGGACCCATTAATGAATATCAAAATTAGGTATGGAGGACCATGCTTTGATACCAATGAAATGTTCTTGAGTATGATATGCAGACATGAACACTAACTAATGTTTCAAATTTAATAAAAATTCTGATATTAAATTACAACCACTTAGTGAATCTTTAGTCTAGGTAATTCAAGGTATTTTGTTGGGAAATTTGCATACATGGGAGTAGGTAGTGGAAAGAAACCAATATTAAGTTCAGAAAACTAAATTAATTTCCCATAAAATATTTATATCGGGCACCATTCAGGTTTCAGATTCCTCTATGTGGAAACCTACGCCCACGCTTATGGGTCACCCAACCATGAAACTAGGGAAATTTCTTCTGTCCTTTCGACCAGGGGCTTGGGAAAAAGTGAAGAGGTGTTATCAGGCCTTAAAAAATCATAAATATGATTTCATAAATTTCATAACAGATCTAGAGATGTCTGGAGAGCTTAGGAAAGAATCGGGATTTTTAGGCAATTTTCTCCTAAGGAAATCCTTCGCAATGGAGGTTCCCAAATCACTGTATGGCCTAAAATAAATTCTGATATGGATTTATGTATGGGTATTTATATGTTTCATTGATCCATATAAACTTACAAAACCGAATTTTACTAGGTGGAACTCATTTTATAGCCAAAATTGTAAAACTAGTCAATTAAAACTAGTGTTCTAGCTAGGGTGCATAATTAAGCATAAATGTCGTAGTGGAATGAATTAAATACAGAAAAATAAATATTAAATACATTAATACAGATTCAATGAACATATATAATCATTTATACTCATGCACACAACCTTTTCTTACTCCTTATTCCACTAGATTGATCAATTTCCCCCATTACAATGACAAATTAAACTTTTATGAGAAATTGAGAGAGTAAACTTCAGAGACAGAATTATTACAGCATGAAAAATATAAATGACATATTTTATCAGTTTTTACACATCATAGAGAATTTTATTGACTGACTAGTACATAAGAGGGCTCAAAATGATGGGCAAGAGGCCCAAAATTAGGCATAAAGAAGGTTGAGAGCGTAGGTGAAGCTTGGGCTTCACTAGAGCTCAATTTGAATGAGATGGAGGCTGTAAAACATGACTGATAATACTTCAATTCCTGACCATTAATAGCTCCATACCTAAAAATAGAAGGGAATTGGAATGAAGGAGTGGGGAAAGGAAGGTTTTGGGCTCATCTCCCAAATCTCTAAGGTGCATCACTCAGAATACTATGCTCACATAGCATCAAACAATTAACTCATCAACCAAACTGTGTGAATGATCTCATATTGCTCTTTAATCAAACTCTAGGTGACCTGTTTATAAAGTAGAGGACAATGGTGACATGTGAGAGCAAATCAACCACCTAGAAGCGCTAACCCTAGCCACATAGGCTTCCTCCTTGAGAAAATTGTCATATAGGACCATGTGGAGATGTTTCCCTTTCCAAGTCATCCCTCTGACTTATCAACTATTCCCTCCTTAGTCAAATAGTTGTTTATTTTATTCATGATATCTTTATGCTTTTCCCTTCTTTTGAGACTGAGCCTCCATAAGGAAACTATGCCCTCGTTTTCCAAAACTTTCCTTCTTTTGTCCCTACATGTTTTTTGAATCTCCAGGAGTAAATTGTGCCCTCCTTTGCAAAAATTTCCTGCTTTTGTCTCTAGCTAATTTTCTATGGCTTTTAGGCACTTTCCCTTTTCCTCTCTAACTGCTTTTGTCATAGAGTTTCCTATTTTTTACCTTGGAAAGTTGACTTTCCCAATGCGCCCCCCAGATATGGAAATATCATTTCCACATCATTAAATTTCATAATTAATAATAATGATGAATAATAATTAAATACATGCCTCAATAATAATTATTAGCAAAAATTCCCTAGGAAGAATAATTAATATTAATTTGAACCCCTAGGAGTTTTAGCATGGTTAGCACTTTTATTGATCAGATTGAGGGGACATGACATTACCTAATGAGTAGGGGTAGAAATAGCTTTTGAAAGAGAAAAAGGAGAATCATTCAAATGTAAATCATTCAATTTCATATTCAAAGGGGCGTCTGTGGGATTACCTTTGAAAAGTGCCTGATCTTGTTTTCGAAAGGTCTCTTCCTCTGGTTCTATGAATTCTACTTGAGGAGCAGTCGCCATAGGGAGCTACTACCGATAAATATCCTGGAGAGGAGGATTTTCTTCATGGATCCCTTGAGGGATCTATTTAGTGCTCTGAGCCATAGCTTCCCTTGGGAGCCATATTTTTTGTGTTAGGGATTTTGTAAACCTCGGGTGAAATTTTTTTTCTATGTGTCACGTTGCATGGAAATGGTGACATCTGAAGGGTGTCCTTTCATAGTCCATAAGTTTCTTCCTAATAGAGTCACCCAAATAAGATTAATGTGTTCTCGGAGATATGTTCTAATGTTTAAAGAAACAAGTATATGTGCTACTATTTTCCTTCTTTTTTTCAGAAAATAAAGATTGGCCTCTAAAAAGACTCTACACGCACTACCCAAATATTGAAGTGAGTTTGGGTTCCAAAATTTGAAGGGGAGTCCCAGAAGACACGCCCACACCATCCTAGAGTCAAGTTTCTCATTATCTGCATCAAAAAAAGGAGTCGATTTTTTTAACAGAATAGGAACATCTCCATATGAATATCTCCATTGTTTCGCAAGAATTTTCTCAACATCACTTACAGAGTTGAATCTAAATCTGAACCATCCCTTTGTAAGGGCATCCATTTCTGGTTCATAATTGAGAAAACTTGACCAATTCTTCTTGACCCAAATTTCCATATCCTCCAAGCTAGGGTTTTGCCCACAAATTTTCCCCACTAGTGTAGAGTTCACCATAGCTCTAGTGCTCTGTATCGAAATGTTGACACCACAGATGAGATTAAGAGGCCCACTAGTTGAGGAGAGAAATTTGTTCTTGCATTTTTTCCTAGGGCTCTTTGATCTACCCCTGTTGTCAGCTTGAATTTTCGCTTCTGTCTCTTTGTTGCTTCTATCTAATCTCAAATATGGTGGTGTCCCTAAAAAATCCTACCACCACAAAAAAAGAAGCAATGAAAAAATCTAGACTAAAAGCATCCCCTTCTTGTGTGGCCAACAGAGGAGGAAAATAAGGTGGATTTGGACGAGATCCCAGCCATCCCGATTCCAATACCTCCAAATTTTTGTACAGAACCTGTTCAGTAGGTGAAATAGTTCTCTTTATTGGATCTAATAAGGGTTCTATATGAATGATAGTGGCATATAGAGAGAATAAAGACACTCTTTCTTCAGAAAATATTTGAGGGAAAAAGGAGAGAGGGCTTCCCCCAAGCACTACATCTATAGGTCTTACTGCTAGCGGTAATATCGAGGGTTCTTCTAGGTGTTGCGGTGGGAGATCCAACGGGTCATTTTTAAACCCATATGCCATCGAGGAAAGAGTCACTGGGATGGCCCCATCTATCGTTATTCTTGGTTTCTCTTGGTCGATTCCAAAATTACTGAATGCGTGGGTGAAAGAGGAGGTGAAAACTTATTCATTCTGCCATGGTTCACTCAAGTAATCCACTAAATCCTCCCTCATCTCCATGTTCCAGCGCTGAGTTAGCTAACAGGAAAGGAAAATCCTAGCGTATATTTGAAGCTTTAGGTTTTCAGGAGCTGCAGGCTAGAACACCACAGGGTTCCCAAATTGTCGCCATGTAATATATATATATGTATGTATGTATGTATGTATGTATGTATGTATGTATATGTATGTATGTATGTATGTATGTATATATATCAACATTAAATACAGGTCTTCAAATAAACAAAATGTATGTCTTAATCACTTCAGAAAATCCTCACGGCCCTCATCAAAGTAACCCCTTTCACTCTTTAATTTTTACAATTTTAAGACATATAGAACCCTTAGGAAAATTTTCCATATCCAGAATTTAAGGATCCGTCATACTTAAAATAGTTACAAATTTACTTGATGATATAAAAACAAAGGCTAATATCTAATATATATTCTCAATCCATCAAAATTTAAGCCTAATGATAATTGCCATCGGTAATCTAAGACACGTGTTACTTACCATGAGATGAGTTGAAGCTTGAAAGTTTCAATATTTTGATGACCTGTGTAATATTCCTGATATAAAATCAGAATGGAATATTAACTCTGCTGCAATTATTAATTAACATTCAAAATTAAAATTTTGCAATTTACCAAGCACTTCTTGATACTAGGAAAAATAGGATTATTACGGATAAATTTGTAAAAAAGGGAAGTGGGATGATGGAAGAAACCAAATACAATTTAGGAAAGAGAAATTTCCTTCCCTAAACACATGTACATTGGGGACCATTTAGGTTTCGAAATCAGCTCCATTGAAGTCTACTTCCACGCTTATGGGTGTCCCAATAGTGCAAACTAGAAGAGATTTGTCACATGAATTCAACCAGGGTTTATGCAAGTTTCATATGTTTTATCAAATATTTAATATGCATAAAATAATGTTTCAAAAGGTTAGGAACTGATCTGGGGTTATTTGGGGCTGTTTCGAATGATTTGGACAAAAACTAGTAATTTGGCCCAGGAAGAACCTGCGCAAAGGAGGCTGTCCAAACATAGTATGATCTCAACGAATTATAAGTCTGAGAGTTGGGATGTGTAGTGGGGTGAGTTAAAATCCTAAATCATATTTCATAACGAAATTTGAGTGGATAAAACTTCCATAATGATAAAAACAGTAAGACTAGTCTAGATTTCCTAGCCAAAGCGTAAGGGCATGCAGAATATGATAAATTTTGAATAAAAATTAGTGAATACCTAATAATAACATATTAACAAGATTAATAAATCATTTTTCACACAAAATATAACTTAATTCTTATTCCCATGTACAGTAGTTCATTCTTATTACATTAAACTGTCAAAAACCCCACTATATGGGAAAATAAAGCTCCTCCCATGGACATTTAACATGAAATATCTATGGGACAGAATTCTTACTATCATACAAATATAAGAAGGATTGAATATCATATAAATAAGTTGAACTGAACTTGATGAGCACCTCCTTAGCTCAAAGTAACCTACAAGAAGATTGAAGGGGAAGAGAGGAGAAGGGGAATGGGAAACTTGGGGCACGTCACCCAAGAGGAATGAGGCTCATCACTCAGTATTGAAGTCTTAGCTTAATTTACATCAAAATAATCATCAACAAAACTGATAAATGGATTTGTAAGCACCTTTAAATAAACCTTGAGTGACTTGGGTGACTTGTTGAGCAAGTTCCCACCTGCTAAACCCTAACCCTAATCATGAATTCACCCTCCTTGAGGAAAATATCATGTATGACTAATGAGAGATGTTTCCATGTCAGTGATATTTCATCCAAATTAGAAATTGTGCCCTCCTTAGGCCCAAAGTTGCATGATTTTGCTTATGACATCTTTTCTGCACTTTCTTCTTTTGTAACTGATCCTCTAAATGGAAACTATACCCTCCTTAGGCCCATAGTTTATTTCTTTTGCTTATGACATCTTTTCTGCACTTTATACTTTTGTAATTGATCCTCTAAATAGAAATTGCACCCTCCTTATGCCCATAGTTTCCTTCTTTTACTTAAGACTACTTTTCTTGGTTTTCGGTTACTTTCCATATTTTCTTACTGCTTGCTTTTGTTAGTGCCTTTGACGATTTCTAATTATCATCCTAGGAAAGTTGGCTTACCCCAATGTGCCCTCCTGAAATGGAAAATTATTTTCACATATTTATTTGTGCATTGATTAATAATGATAAAATTAAAACTGAATACAAGCCTCCTAATAATAATTTAACAAAAGTCCCTAGGTTAATTAATAGATGTCACCTTTAATCCCCTAGGTGTTTGGCAAGGTCAACACATTCAAGGTCCCTTCAAGGGAGGGACATGACAAATTGGTAGAATAAATGGAAGTTCGTTTGATCTTCCCTTAGCCTTATGGGCATATATACTTATTTGACTTACACCCGATGCGTCTCTTCTCTGTAGAAATGATCATTCCCTTTTAATTGCATGTAACTTCTCTAGAAGCTCTTAATTGTGGTTTGTTAACTCTTAATTCTTTTGTTGAGTTATTTTTCATCTTCTCACTTCTTCTTTAGCTACCTCAGCCAATTCTGCGTAGTTTTCATTTGACTCATGAAGGCCCTTTCTTGGCATTTTATTATCCCGCATTATGGTATCATTACAATCATTCAAATGAGCATACTATAATTTGTATTGTGGTAAATCCCTCTACAAACTTTCTACCTTCAATTCTTCTGTATGATGCTCTTCATGCACAGGTTTTTCCATTGGAAGATCCATATTCTCTACTAGCTCATCTTGCTTGCTATAAGACTCTGCTAATACTTTTCTTAAATTTGAAGATGTTTCCTTATTTTTAACCTCCACAAGATATAACTCTGATTTATTTTTTGAGTTTTCAATGATAACATTCCCCTTAACCAGATGGTTTCCTTAAAGAAGATATAATAATTTTCTAATACTTTCATTAGTTGTTCCCAAAACCTCAAATGACATGCTTTATACTTTCTTTAATTTTGGATCCCCCTTATCTAAGGAATCCTAGATACCCATTATAGTGTTTTTCTTCAACTTAAGGTTCCAGGATTTGATATTGGATCTCAATTTATTACTTTCCCTGTGTTTTGTCGTTCATTTTCTAGTTGCAAGATTCATTGTGCATCTATTGAACAACTCAATATTAGAGAAGTGCTTCTCATGCATACTGACCTTAAATTTATATTTGATAACTCTTTCCTATTTTGTTCATTTAGCTCGTAAGTACCAAATACATCTTATTCTTGCCCCAAATCTTGAACATGGACATAAGGAGTGTTGATGTATTTGTAACTTCGAAATGTATTCACTTGTATATCTTATGTATTGTACCCCGATGTTTATTCTAGGAAGTATCTTTAATGTATTTGAGTCATGTCATGACTCGATGTTCCTATAGGGAGATTCAATAATGTAAACAAGTCATGTAAATTCATTGTGGGTAACCCGCCTATTGATCAAGGGTTAAATTCCCCACAGTTATGGGGCACTAGGGTTATTAGACTCTCCTAGATATGTCAGCTCTAGTAAGTAATTGTTAAGTGAGGCCGACATGTTGGAGTGGACATTAAGTGAACAAAAGAATATAAATAGAGAGTGAGCCTCTCTATTTATCACACACACAGTCACTCAGTGGGGTGCATGAGTGAGAGAAGAAGTTGCTGGGACAAGAGAGAGAGAGACTACTGTTGTTGGGAGATCATCTTACTATTTTTGGGGTTTTTATTTTGGTGATGATTCTATCTCTGAGGAAATTTTGGGGTTTTATCCTTTATGGTTTCCTCGAGGGAAATCTTTATGTTCATTGTCTCTTATGTTTTATTGTTCTGCATGTTATTCTCTCAGATAAGATCCTAAGATCATAATGCTAGCTTGAATGATAAAAATATAACATGGTATCAGAGCTAACCTGAGAAGAAGACATTGTGTAGCCATAGAAGCTAGGGCTTCTTAATTTTTTTTTGGGTCTCTCTCCACAACCCATCAGCAAACGTATGCTAGGTTGACTCTCCATTGAAGGGCGCATCTTTCTGTCGAAGCAGAATTCGATTCTGGGCATTTTCAGTTTTTGGTGCGGGAAAATAAGGCCTTTTTACAAAATAATCTTTGAGTGAGCTCGGCATAGATTTTCTCTCCTCATAAAAATCAAAGTTTAGAGACCTGGGTCAATATTTTTGGTTGTGTAACTTCGGGAAAGTCAAACCCTAGTTTGACCCCAAATCGAAAACAAACCCTAAAATACTAAAACTGATAAGTTTTGGTACATTCACTATATCTCGGGATTGGAGAAGGATAAGGAGCGAAAAATTTCACAGGCCGAATATAAAATCCTGTTTTACATTGTGTCAAAATTTAAGCCTCAAATTCGCTATATTCTAGGAGATATGATCCCTCCAAGTTAGGGTTCCAGCCTCTTCCAGGATTCATCCCTAAAAAGGACACCTGGGGAGAATCGCTATATCTTAGGATATGAAGGTCCAAATGAAATTTGTAAAGATGTTATAGAAAGGGAGCAGAATTTAATTTCTATGTTCCAAGTTTCAAACCCAAAAGATGAACCAGTGACACATGGAAGTCCCTACAACTTCGCTATGTTGAACCGTCTTGAAACAGGTCACCTCAGGAAAACGCTCATACGTCCCAATTGGTGAAACCAATTATGATGAAGCATGTGGTTTGGAATAGGGACAAGAGAGGCTACCTTAGTGTGAAATTTCAAACACATAGGATTAGTAATTTAGGAGATACCATAGAAATAGTATCAGGCATTTCTGCAGAAGAAATTGGAAAACTAGAGCTTCCTGTTTCGGGAGCTTCCCTCCACTGTTTTCAGAAAAGGAGTACATTGGACAGCTCACCTTGAATAGTTCTATATTTCTATCCAATCAGATCTAAAAGATTCCAAGTTTTGAAAATTAGGGTTTCTCTGACAAACCCTAGATCAGCCAACTTCGGATCAGGACGGACACCTCAAATCGGTAAGATCTAATATTTTGCTATTTTCATTTGAGGTTCTCATTTCAAAGTGATCTATCACATTAGCTTGATGATAAGCTCATTGAATTTGAAAAATTCCAAGCATGGAAGTATATGATCTCTCTGAGGAAAATGAATTGGAAACCTACATAACAAGAGAGGTTCCGGCTCTAGAGGGATATGAGGCTAAAAGCCTTACACCAGAAGAACTTGATTAAGGCCAAAAAGATCATTGCTGATTCAATCATGGATCACCTTATACCACAAGTGTCTTCCCTAAAGACACTGAAAGAGATGTTTGATTCCTTAACCAAGCTATTTGAAGGGAAGAACATAAATCGGAAAATGACCTTAAGAATCCAGTTGAAGAATGTGAAGATCTAGAATGCAGAGACCATACATTTATACTTTATGAAGGTATCTCAAATCAAAGAACAACTTGTAGCACTAGAAGAAGTGGAGAATGTAGAAGTGGTGATAGCCACCTTGAATGGTCTCCCAGTATCATGGGATTCATTCATGCAAGGAATGTGTGCCATAAGGAAGTGATTACTTTCAACAGACTCTAGGAAGAAGAAGAAGCTCAACTCATAATAAGAAGAGAAGATAGGAGCAACTGAAGATCAAGCTCTCACTATCCAAAGAAGATCCCTCAAGCGATGAGGAATACGAAGGACTCAACTCTTGAAGAACCTCTTATCCATCTTAGCATTTGTATAAGAAACGATGCTATTATGAATGAAAAAGATGATGAAGTTGAAGGCTCAAGAAGGAGTCTACCCACCAAACAAATAAAGATAAGTATTCAATAGTCATTTCATGATATTGTTTTGTTAAGCATTTGTTTATATTCAGTTGATTTATTATGCATGATAGAATGTTTTCATTAAGGACAGTATACTAATAATATGCATGTGATGGGTAAGTAGCTCATGATTCTATACAACTCTCCATTGATACTTATCTAGAATCAAAACCTCTTTGCTGACATATTGGATTTGTGCACAATCTCAATGTTGTCCTAGTGGATATGGAAGGCATCTAGAAAATTTTCCATGAGATATGGATGAATGTTGTATTGGATAAAATAGTTGCATGATCATATATTTATTCATAAGAATTTGTCATTATGAATATACCTTATGAAATGTTTCTAACCATACAGCTAATGCATTTGACTTGTAGGAAATATCGCCTACATAATCACCTACAAGCAAAGAAGGATGAGACTTGTTTCAAAGAACAAGTGACGATAGTTCAAGATGAAGAATGATATGACGAATGCAGTGACACCATTGATGCAGAACCTTCCAGCTATGAAGAAGTAACCAAGAAGAAACAGAAGACCAGTTCAAGAAGAATGATGTCTAGGATGTAGTATCGATACATGTTCCATCATGTAGTAGATGGAAACATCATGGGATACAAGGCAAGATTCGTAGCACAAGGATTCTCATGAAAAGAAGACATAGAATATGAAGAGACATTTGTAGCCACTGAAAGTGAAGTCACATGATAGGAAGAATCATGTGTGCAAATGAAAGAAGGCCTTGTACAAAGAACCATGTGTGCAAATGAAAGAAGACACATGTGTGCAAATGAAAGAAGAAACCCATGGGATAACACATACATGAGGAGCTTGATGAATATCTTAACCTTTGCTACAAGTTTGAAGATGAAAGCCTATAGAGGATGACAAGCTCACAGATGGGTACGAGAAGAAATTTTTAAAAATTTCAAGATAGAGGAACTTGGTATCCAGTGATCCTAGATGGATACATAGAATATTAGTAGTAGAGGAATCTACTTGTCACTCCAACACAAAATGTTTCAGTGCATAGAGTATGAAAGACAGAGGTAGTATGATGCTCCATTTCAGAGGGAGTGACTACAGAAAACCCTGAGGTTTGACATGGTAAGACAGGATGGAAAAATTACTGATGACTCTAGGCTTTACTCAGAGTAAAGCGGGTTCCAACCTTTGCTTCAAGGTTGAAGGTGGAAGACCAGTGATGCTCCTGTTATATGTCGATGAATTGTTCCTGTCAGAAAAGAGGAAGTCATTAAAGTTGCAAGAAGGATACTTTCTGCCGAGTTAGAGATGAAGGACTTGGATATGATGCAGTACTTTCTAGGCATGGAGGTGTGGCAGAATATCTCTGGGACAAGGGAAGTACGAAGTACAGATCCTGAAGAGGTTCAGGATGAAGGACTGCAAGTCCATAACCACACCTATGGCATCGAACCTGCAGCTATTGAGTGATGCTTCATCAGAAGTGGTTGATGCTATGATGTATTGTTGAATGATTGGGTCCTTGATGTACCTGACGAATATGAGACCATATATTTTCTTTGTTGTGAACACCTTGAGCCGGTTCCCGACAGATCTAAGACTTGTTCACTTGATTGCTACAAAGCATATTCTGAGGTACATGAGGGGTACAGTTGATTATGGGCTCAAGTATGAGGCAAATCAAAAGATTAACCTAGAGGTTTATGTTGATTCAGATTGGGCAGGCAATGCCATCGATAGGAAAAGCACTTCAGGGTGTTGCTTTAGTATGGGATCAAGTGTGATCTCTTGGTTTAGTAGGAAGCAGTCATGTGTGGCACTGAGTACAGTTGAAGCAGAGTATGTTGCAGCTTGTTCAACTAGTTGTATTTCTAACAAAGTTACTATCTGATTCATTTGATCTCCAGTTAGATGCTACTTGTATATATTGCAAAAACCAGACTTGTGTGAAGTTGTCAGAGAACCCGGTGTTCCATGAAAAGTCGAAGCATATCAAGATCAAGTATCACTATATTAGGTATATGGTGCAGAGAGGAGCAGTGAAGCTCCAGTATGTTGCGACGGATGAACAAATAGTTGATGTGTTGATGAATCCATTGGCTAGAGTGAAGTTTGAGTACTTCAAGGAGAAGCTTGGTGTTCTCCATATCGAGGTTCCCTCCAAGGGGAAGTGATGAGTCCATGATCCATTCTGACATGGTGAGAGGATTGGTTCCTTCCATGGTCATATGTAAGGGCTGAGCCATTCTGTCATGGTGAGAGGATTGGTTCCTTCCATGGTCAGATGTAAGGGTTGTGCCATTCTGTCATGGTGAGAGGATTGGTTCCTTCCATGTCAGATACGAGTGTTGATCCAATCTGATGTGACTGTAGGATTGGTTCCTACATGATCATATATAAGCATTGATTTCCATTCTCTGAATGGAGGTACCTGGTCAGTTACCAGGAATACTCAGTATGGGACTGACGACCATTTAGATATTACTGTGGGATGTAGTCTCACATGATCAGATATAAGTGCAGGGCCATTTTGATGTGATTGAGGGATGTGTTCCCACTTGATCATATATAATGGTTGATTCCATTCTCTGGGAGAATGGAGGCACCTTTTCAGTTACCAGGAACCCTCAGTCTGTGACTGAGAGCCATTCTAACATGGTGAGAGGATTGGTTCCTTCCATGGTCATATGTAAGGGTTGGGCCATTCTGACATGGGGGCGGGTTGGGCCCTCCAATGGTTAGATGTAAGGGTTGATGCCATTCTCTAGGAGAATGGAGGCACCTGGTCAATTACCAGGAACCCTCAGTCTAGGACTAAGAGCCATTCTAACATGGGGAAGGATGGGCCCTTTCATGGTCAGATGTAAGGGCTGGGCCATTCTGACATGATGGTGGATTTGTTCCTCTCATGTTCAGATGTGAGTGTTGGGTGTTCCTTTCTGATGAGATGAGGTCAGATGTAAGTTCTAGGTCATACATTATGACTTAGGGTCATATATAAGCACTGAAGAAGACCTACATGGAGGCTACGCCTACAACCAACATCAAAAAGGGTTGGCTCTGTAGAACTTCCTGTGATGAGAAGAATCATGAGATAGCACCCGTGATGATGATCCATTGATGATGATCCAGCAGTAATGATCCAGATCCAGTGATGATTCAGATCCAATGATGATCCAGATCCAGTGATGATGATCCAGCAGTGATGATCCAGCAATGATGATCTATATCAAGTGATGATCCATATCCAATGATGACGATCCAAATTGAGAGATGATCCATATCCAGCGATGATGATCTAGATCCAGTGATGATGATCCATATTGAGTGATGATCCACATCCAGATGAAGATAACTTAAATATGAATATGACAAGAACTCAATGATGATCCAGATGATACAAAGAAGAAGACTTATGCTGATAAATTGTGTCAAGAGAATACCTTCCTAGTTAAGAGGGAGTGTTGATGTATTTGTAACTTTGGAATGTATTCACTTATATATATTATGTATTGTACCCCGATGTTTATTCCGGGAAGTGTCTATAATGTATTTGAGTCATGTCATGCATCGATGTTCCTATTGGGAGATTCAATCATGTAAACAATCCATGTAAAGTCATTGCGTGTAACCCTCCTATTGATCAAGGGTTAAAGTCCCCACAATTATGGGGCACTAGGGTTATTAGACTCTCCTAGATATGTTGGCTCTAGTAAGTAATTGTTAAGTGAGGCCGACATGTTGGAGTGGACATTAAGTGAATGAAAGAATATAAATATAGAGTGAGACTCTCTATTTATCACACACACACACTCACTCACTGGGGTGCATGAGTGAGAGAAGAAGTTATTGGGACAAGAGAGAGAGAGACTACTGCTATCAGGAGATCATCTTACTATTTTTGGGGTTTTGCTTTTGGTGCTGATTCTATCTCTGAGGAAAATCTTTGTGTTCATTGTCTCTTGTTTTTTATTGTTGTGCATGTTATTCTCTCAGATAAGATCCTAAGATCATAATGCTAGCTTGAATTATAAAATCCTAACAAGGAGCTGGACTTCGCTTACACTGAAAAGTTTCTATCAATTTATCTTATGGGAAATCCCTTTCTTCATTAATTCTAGCAGGCGTCCCCACATTTATTTCCTCCACTATTTATTTAGGTTTAGGATTATCCAATTCCTTATGCTCTGGAATTATTTTCTATACATTTTCCCTATCCCATTCACTACTAAGTGACTGATTCAATACCTCTTTTGAAGTATGTGGTTTCCTCTTCTTCTTATGTCCAACCTTATCCTTATCATTTTCTAGCATTTCCTTCTTAGGCTTAAAACCAAACCAGAAGAAGAAATGTGAGCACAATATCTCATACTTCTTTAACTCTTCCACTATCAACAACTTTACTAAACCATGATGGAATATGCTATGACTTGTCTACTCAAGGTGGTTTTAAAACCTAGTCACCCTCTTCAAAAAAATTTGAGAAAATAGTAAGGTAGGTTTAGATTTTCGATACCTGGAAGGTGCACTAGAAACTGCATATGATACATAAACATTGTAGAAAATATCCTCTCACGGGTTATATAATGCTGAATGATAGCCATAATATCACGCCATTCCTCTTGTACGAAGATTCTTTGAATCCCTTTACTCTGGTCAAGGTTTCAATGTTTAGGAAGAAAGAACTAGTTATAATTTGCATTAACTAGGTGTTTCTTAAACCATGTTTACCCTTCTGGAATCACATCAATTGTAGATACAATAAATTTTTCAATTACCTAAAACTTGAACCCATTGAATTCCACCACCTAGCCTTTAAAATTCAAAGAAAAATGATCTTTCACCTGAATGTTATGGTCTCCTATCGTCTCGCACATAGAAATCCATCCTACTACTTTCAATTTCTCGACATAATGGAGAAATTCCTTTTCCCAATCCATGTTTCCATGTTTGAAACTGAGTATATTACCACTTGTCTTGTTGCCCCTTTTCATCTTGCTATTACTAATTACATAGTCTGGGTAATGAATGTATTGAATGCAGGTTCACTTAGAAACTTCAATATTCAATCAAGGAATTCAGGTCAAAATAGAGTACATGCATATGGGAGATGATGCATGATATTTCAACCAAAACTATGATATTAAAACGAATCCATAGTTAGCACATAACATAGTTACAATAATTGAAATGGCATGAACATTGAACCCATAACAAGTCATTCATTCATAAAAAAGAGCATTCATTTAAATTATAAAACATTTCCCAAAATTTTCATTTGCAATCATTACTTGGCATGCGCCAGAATTAACTATGTTCTTTATTTTTCATTCTTGCAGCGCGTCTGTGAATAGAAGTGATGTCTTGCACTGTCAAAATTTTCCAAAGTATAGAATGTCTTTTTAACCATTAAAAATCATTTCTCATCAAATTTTAATCCTGTGTAATTTCTTAACATACATATTTGAAAAAGATATCATTTAATATTAGGAGTCGTGATAACACCAACATTAAACATGTAATGCAATGTAACTTCAAAACAAGAAATAATCTAGTCATTAAGAAACCTAACTAGGATAAAACTAAGTTCAAAAATAACAATATTGGGAGGAAAAAGTGAAGTTGACATACCTAGGACTAACATGTCCTACCCTAACCCTTGTACTTTTTCAATGTACAAGGCCATAAAGCCCATTATATAGTTAGTGGGTGGTGACTCAATGTAAAAGGGGCATGTTTATTGAAAAAAGGCCCTAGGGTGGTTGGCCATCATTAATAGTGGGGCTATAAGTAGTTACAGATTTAGCTATTGAAGTACTATATATAAATTAGTAATATATGTAATGTTTGGTCAATAATTATAGTTGCATTTGGATATTTGGGCTTCGAGGTTTCCCCCTTAAAGAGGCAAGTGAACATAGATATCTATTTTTTCTATTAGATATTGTCCTTTTCTATATTTTCTCTGAATTTCTAGGTTAGTTTTTAGTATATTACAATCAGACCTTGAATGTCCAACCCCAATAATTGGAGTTATTAATAGAGTAGGAATAACTCCAACAACATTTGCAGATACGAAGGGATTAGTACTCTCGATGAAAATCCTCGAAATAGGAAGGTTAATGTCTCCACTAGAAATTCCAAAAATAGAATGTTAGTTCCCTTAGCACTTGAAGTATTAGTGAAATTATCCTTTAAGCTCCACTAGTGTAATGAATTTAGAGTCCTAACAAGATCTTTGTGTAAAAATTTGTGGATGTGTAAAAGAAGTGGGATCTAGAGGTTAGTAAGGGGAGATTTAAAATAACCATATTCAAGAACACATTATACAAATTAATGAGCACTTTATACTCAAAATGAGAACTCTAGTCATAAAAAACTCATATTTTTACGTCAAAAACACAAAAAACAACCTTTGAATAAAAAAGTGTTTTTACTGGTAGAAATTTTTTTTAATGGGGGCTAAAATAACAACTTTTTTTAAAGTTCACCCAATCTCATTGCAATCAAAACCATAAATCAACCCTCAAATCGAAAATGGGTGATATTAATATCACCCTTTTTTTCAGGGCTAAAATTACATATTGTTTGAAATCTAAGAAGCGACATCGCTACAAATCAAAATCCCTAGATCAACCCCCAAATCAAAAATGGTGCTACCATAACACCCCATATTCTTTTGGGCTAAAATTACAACTTTTTAAAATTGTGGCCTTAACAACCAACATCATTGCAATGAAAATACCAAAATTAAGCCATGAATCATTGTTTGACCAAAACTACAAATTTTTTTAGAAAAAAAAATAAATTTTAAAAGTTCAAATTTAATTTTTATAAGTTAAAAAAATTAATGTTTTAAACCATTACATGTGAATGTGGGGACTCGGAAAAAAAATTAAAATTTTAAAAAGTAATTAAAAATAAAATCCAAAGTTAAAAAAAAAGTTAAAGGTTATTTTTTAAAAGTTTAAATAAAAGATTAAAAACCTTAATGTTTTAAACCCATTCACATGGGGCATGGAGAGGGAGAGATGAAGTGGGGACTCGATTCCATAATCTATCCCTCACTCTATCTCTCCCCCTCCATGCCCACATTTACATACAAGGTGGGGTAAAGGGGGTGGTGAGAGATGGAGTGAGCGATCGATTCTATAATCGAGCTCCAATTGCATATATCCCTCCCCAATCCTACAGTTACATCTAAGGGGGATAAACGAGGGTGGGGACACCCCTTTTAACCCCCCATGTAAATGTCGGAGTGGGAGGAAAAGATGGAGTGGGGACTCGATTCCAAAATTGAGACTAGTTCCATCTCGCCCTCCCACCCTCACATTTACATGTAAGAGGGGGTAAAAGGGGGTGGAAGGGAGTTGTTCCACCCCCTTCTACATGCCTTACATGTCAATAGAGGATGAGGAGGGATAAGGACCTCACATGTGAACGGAGGATGGAGAGGGAGACGAAAAGAGAGAGGGAGAGGGAGGGAAAGATGGAGTGGAATAAGGGGAGGAATGGAGTGGGGGGAGGTAGAAAGAGGGAGTTGGGGGAAGGGAAGGTGGAAGGAGGAGAGGCCTGATTCCAAAACCAATCCCTTTTCCATCTCTCCTTCCTCATCCCCCATTGAAATAATTTTGTTTTATTTTTATTTTTTCTTTGAAAAAATGTTTTATTTTTTATTTTAAATTTTTTTTAGTTGGTAAAGTAGTGGAACCCCCCTAACTATAATGTTTCTAATTGGATAATTTACCATGAACCAGGGGCATCTAAGCCATCAAAATCACCTGGGTATCGCACCAGGCCTGGACTGCACCAACCCTTAAAATGGTTGGATTTTTGGTATCTATGGGATTAGAACCACCGAACTTCCACTTAGGGGATGACTTAACCATNGGTATCGCACCAGGCCTGGACTGCACCACCCCTTAAAATGGTTGGATTTTTGGTATCTATGGGATTAGAACCACCGAACTTCCACTTAGGGGATGACTTAACCATCCCCTGCCACTAAATATTCTACATCTCGTGGATTATTTTTTATTTTAAATTTCTTTTCTAAAAAAATTGTGATTTTGGTCATATTTGTGTTTTTTATTGTTTCTAAAGTGACTCATTTAGATTTTAAAAAAAAATTAATACATTTGTTAGGTCGTGGTTTCAAAATTCTTGTATTTTTTACTACATGAAATAAAGGGTTTCTACTTGTAGCACTCTTTTTCAATCTGAGGGTTGATTTTGGCATTTCCATTGCAACAACACCAACTATTAAGGCCACAATTTAAAAAAAAAATTGTAATTTCAACCTTAGAAAAAAAATGAGGGTTCAATGATAGCACTAGTTTTTTATTTAAGTGTTGATTTAGCATTTTGATTTGTAGCTATGTCAGTTGTTAAGCCTAGGGTTTCAAACAATATGTAATTTTATTTGTTAAAAAAGGGGTGCTACCCTAGCACCCATTTTTTATTTGGGAGTCAATTTACGCCATGGAAAAAAAAGGGGCATGCTACCGATAACACCCCTTTTATAATCTGAGTGTTAATTTATGGTTTTGATTGCAATGGAACCAACTGGGATTTCAAAAAAGTTGTAATTTTAGGCCCCCAAAAAAAGGTTGTTACCAGTAGCAACAATTTCCTGTTTAGGGTAAAAATAACCACTAAATGCAACCTATAAAAAGTGAGAACTCCAGATATTTATTATCAAGTTGTATAATGTGTTCACTCTAGTAATGTTCTCCATATCAAGTGGATCAAAAGTTTCATGAAGAGTATGGGATGGATTCCATCCAAGAATTTTTATGTTCAAATGTATGTGATTCCCTTTCACTAACAACTCTTTACACAACAGGATTTGAACCCAAAATCTGACGACATCCGACAAAAAGTCCATTTTTTTCATATTACAATGATGAAAAGTACTTTTTTTTGGATTGGTTTTGCCATCTTGAAGAATCGTCGAAAATATGACACTAGTTTTGTC
This sequence comes from Pseudotsuga menziesii, assembly GCA_001517045.1. Classification (NCBI taxonomy): domain Eukaryota; kingdom Viridiplantae; phylum Streptophyta; class Pinopsida; order Pinales; family Pinaceae; genus Pseudotsuga; species Pseudotsuga menziesii. The sequence continues at coordinate 516,777 of LPNX010209672.1, read as the reverse complement.
ATATTTACGACCATATTGTTGTCAGTGAAGCGACAATACAGTCATCGAATTCACGACACGTTATTGTCGAATATCCAATGACTTTAACCTATTTTTTGTAATGGTATTAAGGATTTTTTGCAACGGTAACTAGGATAATATCGTTGGAGATTCGACGACAGTTAAATTTGAAAATATATAAATTACAAAAACATTCCAACATGTTTTCTATAGAAGCGATGGACATTTTCCAAAAATTATTTATTCCTCGAAGGACGGTTTGAGGAATTGTCTTATTTTTCGGATGGATGGTTTGCAGAATTATTTTATTTTTCGACGGATTGTTTGTGTACATCATTTTATTCTTCGACATACGGTTTGTGGGAATTTTTTTGTTCTTCGAAAAACCACTGTTTGTGAAAATATTGATGTGTGGATGTTGATCTTTTAGGATTGTCAATAGTCTTCATTCATGAAGTTTGTGACAAAATTTCAAATAGCAATATTCCTTATCCAAATGAACAAAATCAACAATTGTTTTCTAGACTGTGAGATGCAGCGAAAAGAAGGGGTATTGGGAAATGTTATTGTCCATGTATTCAATGTAGGGGATTTAAGAGGAGAATAATATTGATTGCAACAGCCACAAAACATTGTAGGGAACATGGACATGCTAAGGGGGAGAATGAATATCGTCCATTTGTAAGTTTAGCATTATAAAGTTTTTTATATTTTTTTCTTTAGTAAATGTATGTATTATTTTAATATTTCCTATAGTAACTTATATATATTAATGTATTAATCATGTAATTATAAAGGAAATACATCCTACGGCATATCATCCAGAGGAAGTGATGTCAGAACAAGTACCGGAGGAACATCGAGCTATGCTTAATGGAGAACAAGTGAATGATCATACTGATAACGTAGTTGAAGACGATGGTACAAATACATTGATCCATGATTCATTTAATTTTAGAATGGATGATGACAATGACTATGATCATGAAAATATTCATGACTTTGATGATGTTCATGATGTACCTCTTCTTGACAAGGCATACGAACCCTTTTATGAAGGCTCCAAAACAAGTCTTCTATATGCTATATTGTTGATAATGAGCTTGAATGTTATCAATGGTCTTTCAAACATATCAATCACACAGATGTTAAGGTATGTAAAAGAATCCATCACGTATATACGATCGTCATAAATTTTATCCTTATTCCTCTAATAATTGTATTGTTAATTCATAATTCAAATTAATAGGGATGAAGTGTGTTTCATTAATATTATTTATATATTATATTAACTCTATTTTTATTTTTATTTGATGTAGCTCGATAGCTGAATTTTCGTTACCACCATCAAATATTTTACCTCGCTCATATCGAGATTTATCTTCCATCATGAAAGACATTGGAATACATTATGAAGCATTCATGCCTGCCCCAATGACCATGTTATATATTATAATCAGCATGAATTTGCAACAGAATGTCTTGAATGTCATATAAGTAGATATCGAATAGATCGAGTAACAAAAAAGGTGTCTCATAAGGTTCTTTGTTATATAGCCATCATTCCACATTTGCAATGACTGCCCAGGTGCAATAACATAGCATAATTTATGGATTACCATGCAAGGAACAAAAGTCAAGATGGTGTTATTTGAATACCTGTAGATGATTCTGCATTTAGAGATATGAAGGAAAAGTGGCCTCACTTTAAAGAAGAACCCTGTAATCTTAGGATTTCTTTAGTAGCAAATGGTGTTAATCCATTTGCACAGATGAGACCCATTTACAACATGATATCCATAATCCATTTACAGATGAGATCCATAATCTTAAGAAGAATACGGTGATGAATATCATGATCAACATGAGTTAGATGATCCATTTACAACATGAGATCCATTAAACCATTTACATATGAGATTCGTAATCTTAAGAAGAAGACGATGATGAAGATCATGATCAACATGAGTTAGATGATCATGATGATAAAAAAGAAGATGTCCAAGAATTAGTTGAATCATATCATGATGTAGCAGACAATTCCCATGAAGATGATATCGATGATGACATGATGATTGTAACTGACTTAGATGATGATGATGATATGGCCAATCCTTACAATGTTGACTATGGATCTGATGACACAGATGATGACTTGGATGATGACTAGGATGAAGAATATGATGAATTATATTGAAGCATACAAGGTATGTGTGAGAAATTCGACCCACTGGAATATCTAAGAACCTTAGAGAAACTCACAAATTGAATTTGGTGCAAAACCAGCAAAAACCCATTAAATGAGAAGTAATTTACACATGCAATGTGAATAGAAACGGATTATATTTTTAATGTATATCATAAAAACATGTTTTAATAGATTTATTAAAATTATAATTTTTTCGTGAGGCTTTGGGAGCCCAATGTGACTGTACAAGGGAAAATTTCCAAATTGGCATCAATCCCCCTAGCTGGTCCAGCCATGCTCCAAATCATCCCAAATGTCCATAAATTGTTGTGTGGACATGGCTGAGGTGATATGGGGAAATTATTACACCTTTTCATGCATGGGTGTGTAAATCTGGGTGAGTGAGAGGCTCTAGGTGGCATTAAATTCACCAAATCAAGACAAAAATGGACAAAATCCACCTCTAGCGCTCCTAGTCAACAATTATGTCCACATTCAATGAATGGGAGCACACCAGAAATAATGAGGGAGAACATGTGGCTGGTTCACTGATCTGGAGTCCTCATGTGGGTGTGAATGCCCCAATTTGACTTGGCATTTGTCTAACTAAGCACCCTAAGTCAAAAACCATAGTGTACTAATGCAAAATGCAATAAAATTGACTAAGGAGTGAAACTAAGGTACTAAGGGGTTGGATATTGTTATAACATCCTCCATTAATCCAAAAACTAAGTACATCTCACAGAATGAAGGATACCTTGGCAAGAATGGCTCAAGTCACCTCAAATATAGAACTCGGAAATTTTATTTGTCCATATAAACCGAGGAAAAGAAGGAAAACCACATGGGACAAAACCTTCCCTCAAGAATGGACATGGGGATGAAACCTGTAAAAAATATCATAAAATCACCATCCATCACTAACCCCAAGAAAATATCTCAGGTAAGTGAAGGTCTTCTCTTTGAAAGTCTTGGTGAAAATGTCGACAGTTTGCTCGGTGGATGGGCAATATTACAATGAAATCACCCAGTCATGCACTAAGATTCGGATGTAGTGCATATGCATATCAATGTCCTTTGTCTTATCCCTCTGAATTGGATCAGTATATATTTTTATGGAACTTTTATTTTCCCCCCAAATGTTGGTGGGAGAATCAATTGTGACACCAAATTCCTGAAGAATTCCTTGCAACCAAACACACTATGTAGTTGCATTGACTGCTGCCCTGTACTCGGCCTCTATTGATGAAAGTGAAATGGTTTGTTGTTTATTACTTGAAAATAAAATTGGACCTTTAGCAAGCATAAATATAAAACCTGAAGTTGATTTTTTTTCAGTGGGATCTCCAGCCCAATCCGAATCAAAAATCCAGCTAGTTGGAGTGAAGAACTAGCTGAGTAGTGCACCTCGAAATTCTTTGTACCTTGTACATAATGAAGAATTATTTTTGCTGCACTCCAATAGAGCTCATGTTTCTGGTGCATATGTATTTCTATAACACTTACAGCATAAGATAAATCTGTTCTTGTATTTTTATTATAGTGAAAGCTTCCAACTAGTTGCATGTAGAGTGTAAAATATAACGATGGAGAAATTCCAAATTCGTGCAATTTGATGCCAGAAAGAAAGGGATACTTGGCTGCATTACACTCAGCCATGTTAAAATTACTTATCAGGTCTGAAATATACTATGGTTGACTCAGCATGATGCCCCTTTCACTTTGCTCAATTTCCAAACCCAAAAATTGCCTTAGCAATCCTAGATCGGTCATGGCAAATTCACTATCTAAAGATTACTCAATTGAACCAATTGAAGTGGTGCAGCTACCTGTATTTAGAATTCCATAAACATATAGCACAATAACCTACAAAATACCATAATGTTTCTACAAATATACATTACGATCTGATTTGCATCTAGTGAATCCAATAGATAGCAAGAAAGCATCAATTTTAGCATACCAAGCCCTAGGGGCTTACTTGAGTCAATATAGTGATTTCTTCAACCCAAAAACAAGTGAAGGATACTCTTTGAAACATTTAGGTTGCTACATATAGATATCCTCCTGTATCTCACCATGCAATAATGCACTTTTGACAACCATGTAGTGCACTTTCCCACCCTTACTAGTTGCAATTGCTAAAACTAGTCTTATGGAGTCCATCTTTGCAACCGGTGCAAAGGTCTCAGTATAGTCCAAACCATGGAATTTAGAGTAGCCATTAGAAACTAATATTTATTTTTATTTCACATCTGAACCATCAGCAGCAATTTTTTTTTGGAATTATATCCACTTGCATTGAACAAGCTTCCTCTTGGGAGGAAGGGGAACCAATTCCCATGTCTCATTCTCTTGGAGAGAATGGAACTCTTCTTCCAGTTTTTTTTGCCATATTGGGCCATTACAAGTTTTATTATATGTCTATGGATCAGATCCAATCATAATAACAGTGCTCAGCAAGATCACTATCACTTGCAAAGAAAGCATTACTAGTTTGTGATCCAGTCTTTCTAGGCTCTTAGGGATTGCCAGCCAATTCCCCTGCAGCTTGTATGATTTTTTCAGCCCACTTGGACCTTGATGGTGACTCACCTACAGAAATATCATCTTCATACATATTATTATAATAAATATCAGAAAAAAAATATAATGAATCATCACTTATATCATCGAATGGTTGAGGAGAAGAGCATCCTTCCGGTGCAAGCTCAAAATATGGTATTGGTTCTTCTTAGAATTGCACACTTCTTTCAACAAATGTATAAAGTGTGGAAGTGTAAAATTGTTTGAAACCTTTTGTATCCTCACATACCCTACCATGATGCATTCGTTTCTTTTTGGATGCAAGGCCTTCCTCTTTTCATAAGGGATTCGATCCCATGCTCTAGTTCCAAAAATCCTAAAATTTGAGACATTTGGTTTATGGCCAAAACATGCCTCGTAGGGAGTATTTCCTTTTACTGATTTGTGGAAGGATATGTTTTGTATGTGTGTAGCACAACTAATGGCCTCATACCATATCTTGAGACTTATATCCCTTGCTTCAATAATTCAAGTGGTCATCTCCATGAGAGATCTATTCTTCCTCTTTGCCACACCATTTTGTTGTGGTGTGCAGGGAGTTGAGTGTTGCATTTGGATGCCAATATCCTCACAAAGATGTTGTAGGTTATTGTTTACATACTCCTTCCCATTATCATTCTTAAGGATATTAATCTTATTCCCACTCTTATCTTCTACCAATGCATTCCAAATCTTGAATTCTTCAAAAACTTCAGACTTTAATTTGAGGAAGTATACCCAGCAAAATCTTGAGTAATCATCGATAAATGTAAGTACATAACTTGATACACCATACGATGGAGTGGGAAGAGTACCTATCAGATATGAATGCACCAACCCAAGTAGTTATGTGGCTCTCCTTTCCATCCCCTTCTCATAGCTTCTCTCTGGATGCTTCCCAACTACACACCCAATGCATGCTCCATTTGATGATTTGATTTGTGGAAGTCCTTCCACCATCTCATCTTTGTGTAGTGCTTGGAGGTACTTCTAGTTCATGTGACCAAACCTCTCATGCCATATTTTGGAAATATCATTGGCATGTGAGAGAAGATCTTGATCATTGGACGTGGGGAGGAAGTTCGAAAACTTGTAAATCCTCTCATGGTGGTCTACATACCCAATTGCAATAACTTGGTCTGATGATATTTATGCGATCTCTACCATGTCTCGAGTGAAGGCCATTCTATTTTCCTCTCCTGTATGGTTCATTTTATAGGATGAAAGAAAATTTGATGCAAGGTCTAGTACATACAACACATCACTGAAGAAACCATGCTCTAAGTCAATCATACCAATCCCCTTGGTATGGATTTCTTAATCATCCCCCATTCGAACTGTTAGGAAAGCATTCAAATACATGGAGGAGAATATCTCTCTTGTGGCTACCATGTGTCTAGAATCCCCCGAATCAATTATGAAAGATGAGGAATTAGAGGTACCTTCTACAAAAGCATGACATTTCTCCTTTCCATCTAAACTGGAGGTTCCATGATCCATCCTTCTTCCTTGCACTGTCAGAGACTGGAATGTTGTTCTTCTCCAACAGTTACGCCATCTGGTCAATGGTTTTTTTCATGCATGAGCTCTATGGATTCCATCACTTGTGGAAATAGGTGCATTTGGTGTTCTCTTTTCCTCTCTTATCCTTCTCCTTGGGAGGATTCGAACCCCCATCACTTGATTTGGTTTTTTCTGGTTTCTTCTTCTCTGGCAGCTTCAAATTCTTTGCATTGGGATTTCCCTTTGAGGAATTTGAAACTACCATGGCCAAAGCTTGATCGTTAGTCTTTATGGTTCCCATTTGGATTAGATTTTCTTTCCCCTAAGTCAGGGACTCCATGAAGCTACCTAGACTTGTCATTTTCCATTTTTGAAGTGTTAACTTGCCAGAATGAAATGTGCTAACAAAGACTAAGAATTATGGCCCCAACTTCGAAATGATGGAAAAAATCAACTGGTTCTCTTTCTTCTCAATTCCACATTGCTTTAGATACAACACAAGGAATTAAACTTGGTGAAGAAGTCCCGGATAGTGTCAAATTGCATTGGGATCATGCTGATGAGCTCATTCTCAAGCTGGTGACCTCTTAGTTCATCAATTTTCCCAAATAATGTCTCTAATTTTACCCATACTTCATTGGGGGTGGTTAAATTTTCTATGTGGAACAAGATCTCGCTTGAGATACTTAGGCATAACAATCCATATGCTTCATCTAATCTGTTGAAATACTTGGCTTTCTCTACAGCAGAGTTTGGCTCCACCTCTATGCCCATGGTAAATCTATAGAGACCTTTGGCCCTCAATTGAATCACCATCTCTACCTTCCAATCGAAGAAGTTGAAAGGTGTTAGAAATTTTTGGGTAGATTCCATTTATTCCTTCTCTAATGGTGATGAAATTGTCGAATGTCCTGCAAAGACAACTCAATTTTATCTGGAATTTCTCTAAAAATGCAACTCAAAACACTCTAGATTGATTCGCAACTTAATAAACTCCAACCATATCTGATACCATGTGATAAATTTGACCCATAGGAATATCTAGGAACCTTATAGAAACTCACCAATCAAATTTGCTGCAAAACCAGCAAAAAACCATTAAATGAGAAGCAATTTACACATGCAATGTGAACATAAATAGGTTATATTTTGAATTTATAACATAAAAACATGTTAGTAACAGGTTTATATTACATCATAAGTATTTTGTGAGGATTTTGGAGCCTAATTTGATTGTACAAGTGAAAATTTCCAAATTGGCATCAATCCCCCCTAGGTGGGCCAATCATTATCCAAATCAGCCCAAATGGCCATGAATTGTTGTGTGGACGTGGCTGAGGTGACATGGGGCAATGATTACAGCTTTTCATGCATGGGTGTAGAAATATGGGTGAGTGAGAGGCTCTAGGTGGCATTAAATGCACCAAATCAAGACAAAAATGGACAAAATCCACCTCTAGTGCTCCTAGTCAACCAAGATATCCACATTCAATGAATGGGAGTGAACCAACAATTATGAGGGTGCACATATGTCTGTTTGACTGAGTTGGAGTGCTCATGTGAGTGTGAATGCCCCAATTTGACTTGGTATTTGTCCAACTAAGAACCCTAAGTCCAAAACCATAGTGTATTAATGAAAAATGCAATAAAATTGACTAAGGAGTGAAACTAAGGTACTAAGGGGTTGGATTATTGTTCTAACATTATGCAGTAATTTCTCTAATATATATATTTTGATTGAATCTTGTGATATAAATATTGAATTTTATTGGTACTGAAAATTCAATAATTTAATTAGAAAATTTATTTTATCTTATTTGTTTTAAAAAGAGTACCTAACATTAATGATATCATCAAAAACATCATCATTTTCATCATCATCATCATCATCATCATCATCATATACATCATCATCATCGTCATCATCTTCGTCATCATTATCATCATCGTCGTAGTCATAATCAGCATCATAATCATCATCCTCCTCATCACCATTGTCATCATCATCATCATGAGATAAACATGGTGATCACCATGTTCATCATCATCATCATTGTCATCGTCATCGTAATCAACATCATCATCATCACCATCACCGTCGTCATCATCAACATCATCATCATCATCAAGATCATCATCATCAACATCATCATCATTGTCATCATCATTATCATCTTCATCGTTATCCTCATCACCATTTTCATCATTGTCGTCATCATCATCATCATCATCATCATCATTATATTTGTCGTCGTTTTCGTTCTCATCTTCATCGTCATTATCATCACCATCCCCATCACCATCATCATCATCGTCGTCCTCATCACCATCGTCATCATCGTCACCGTCATCCTCATCACCACCATCACCATCATCATCATCATCATCATCATTGTCATCACCGTCATCTTCATCATCATTTCATATGAGATCAACATGGTGATCACCATCTTCATCATCGTCGTCGTCATCATCATTGTCGTCATCATCGTCATCATCATCATCATCGTCATCATCGTCATCATCATCATTAACAACAACAACAACAACAACTTCATCACAATCATCATCATCTGCATCATCATCATCGTCATCATCTTCATCAATATCATCATTATCGTCATCATCATTATCATCATCATCATCATCATCATCATCATCATCATCATCATCATCTTCACCATCATCATCCTCAACGTCATCATCATCAACATCATCATCGTCATCATCATTATCAACATCATCATCATCAACACCATCATCATCAACGTCATCATCATCAAGATCATCATCATCAAAATCATCATCATCATCAACATCATCATCGTCGTCGTCATCATCATCAACATCATCATCATCGTTATCAACATCATATCATCATCATCATCATTATCATCATCATCTTCTTCTTCTTCATCATCTTCTTCATCATTTTCATCGTTGTCATCGTCATCCTCATCATCATCATCAACATCATCATCATCAACGTAATCATCATCATCAACATCACTGTCATCAACAAAAACATCATCATCATCATCGTCGTCGTCGTCATCACCATCGTCATCATTATTGTTGTCGTCATCATCATCATTGTTACGAAGAAAACTTCCTATGGCTTGGGGTACCACAACAGACAGAGTAACCACAAAAATCAATCCTTTCCCATATGCAAGAGAAACAAAACATCTAACACTAAAGGATCTCGAAACATACCTTATTCTGGATGGTTGGTGCAGATCCCCGTTGAGCTTTTCCACTCTTGCTTGTATTAGCAATTTGCTCTCTCAACATTCAGCAAACAAAACAAGCATGCTATATAATGGTGTTAGACCTACTCTAGCATATATAATCAATAACATATAAGCATTTAAAAGAATCCATGGATTCAATACTCATTTAAATACACATTATTGGACATGAAAAGATATTTCTATTAATATAAATCAGAGATTACAATAGTGACAACCTTTGTCATCATGTCTGAGAACCAGAGAAACTGAGTCCTCCACCTGGGCCTCCACCACTTCAATCCTCCATCTCTCAATAGCAAGCTCACAAGCAAAGGAAAGCTTGGGAAGAACACAAAGTGCTCCAAGGGACAAAGGGATGCAGACTCAAGTATAAGCTCTGGCAACAATGGACTATAGATTTCTTGCTCTTCAATTCCTCTCCTTTCAATGTATCCAAAGGGTTCCTTATATAGTGCTTCAATGGGGTAATGGAAGGTCAAATCCGAGCGATCTCAAGGCATATGGAAGGCCAAGAGACAAGTGACTTGGATCCACATCAAGGAAAACTCCAAAACTATTTGGCCTTTTCCACACATCCCGATGTACGCGGGTTTGAGGGTCATATCCCCGTATATACGTGAGAATAGGTTTAAAAGTTGAGTATGGAAAATAATGCATGTTTTAAGCGATGATATTGGAAACATCAAAGATATAAAAATGGTCCATGGGGTCCAAAGAGTCTACAGAGGGACAGGGAAGGCCATAAATATGTGATCTACCATGTGTGGCAAAATCAATTGTAACAGATGCCCCCTGATGTGTGAGGTCAGAGGGGTGATATGATGGTTGAAATACATTATAATTCCATCCCAGAAGTGGAGTGATGAAGAACCAGGTGGAAGAACCAACCATCCAACAATATAATACAAATATCTCTGCATATGGCTACAAGTACATACAGCAGTTTCAGATACATAAGAGTACAATGGCCATGAATAGGCACGATACAAAATATGACATGTGTGGTCATCACCACGTACAATATAGATAGATCATAATCTCCATGATGAAGAGATACAAAGGATCATGATCTCCATGAAAGTTGAAGATTTATGATGGATCAAGATCTCCATAATGGTTGAAGACATACACTACAATCAAGTCACGAGAGCTGAAATCTCATGAACACTGGCACGATCAAGGAGGTAGCATATATGAAATGCCACCAATCTAGAAGGTCTTCTACACAATATGCTATGAGTACATGTCCTACTATGTGAATAGAGGTGTCGAGGTCAAACATAGTAGTCCATCATCTGATTACCGGTCATTGATGTATACCGTTAATAGACGCGAGCTCACCCACTAATAATGAAAATGGGAATCAAGGTACCACAGTGAAAACTAACAAGTGTGAATAAATGTGTTGAGGTCGAACACTTAATAGAATCCATCGATCAGGGGACATTGATGTATTCCCAAAACATTCGATGGCGAGAGATCCTGCCACTGATGACTGCAAGTCTCAAGGCACTCAAAATGACTCTAGACTCCTATCCCATAATAGATGATCTGAAGTCGATGGGATGAAATCCACTGGAAGTAGGGCATTAAGGCATCCCTCACCATCCAATACGAGGTACTCAGCAAAGATGTATAATGTTGAAGGAATCGATCATAATCTGCACAAACCAGTATCAGTACCGGCAATGGCCGACATGCAAAGTTAAGAATTATGAGGAATGGCCGACTCAGGTTTCAACTTCCTTCAAACAAGAGCATAAAGGAGAATGGTGACTGAATGTAGACAGCATAGACTCAATATACAAAACTAGGACATCTCTACAACATAGAAGGCATCGACAAAGGCTCCATAGGGACTGGAAGATTAACCAGTCGGTGGAGATAAACTCAAAGAAATGAGTACAGCTCCTAAATTCAAACTATTAACCCAACCAATGGATGTGATATACAGTTTTATGTTCGAAGGCGACATGACTCAAGATAACATCTACCAAAGATAACATCTTTTCTTGTCCGGCTTTTTGGTTTTTTTTTTTTGGACTTTTTCAAATATTTTGAAAATCTTGAAAAAGAATAAAAGTGCTTTATAGTTATAGACTAGGAGGAGACAAGTGTCAAGGGACAAACAAACTAGTTCCAAGAAGTGTAACATACCTATGCTCAATGCAAGGACACATGTGTAGGATAACGACAATCGAGGGAAAGTCCCCTCTCAGTAAAAATGGGTAATCAAGCTACAAAGGATATGTAAAATGGCTCTGTGTGGCTAGACATGATACAAGATCGGGCTATATAGATGATAATCAAAGTTAGGGAAGCCAGCATAAGGCTCAATAAGGCAATCAAAACTCATGATAATGCAATTACAACTTGACATAAGGGAGTCCTGGGGAAAAAGGGCCAGCAAAAAGATCAAGAGGAGTATGAGGCTCTTGCTCAAAGTCATGGTGGTACTATACAAAGGACTCCCAGACCTAAGAGAGGACTCATAGCATGGGTACCAAATGAAAAGGGGAGCTAACTAGGACACCCATGTATAGGAAAGCTCTACCATTCACATAGTGTTGGCCGGGAAATGTAACCTATAGGGTATTATGGAAAACTACTGAAAAACAGCCCACACACTCGACTTACCGCAATCTTGTATGTGTTTGGTATAACTATTTTTCACAGGTTAAAGGCCCTCCTTCCTGTAAAATATGCTCTCAAGGTAGAGAGTCTCTTGGGATGTATATGGTAAGTTATATTTGATCGAATAAAACTTGAATTAACTAAAGATCTAATTAAAATGACTAACTAATACTAATAAATATCTTAAACTAAAACAACAAATAATAGTAGCTCTTGATCTCTATCTATAATAACCTAAGATGCAATATAACTATCCCAAGAAAAATGGGAGATGGAATTAATAATCAAATAACAAGTTTTATTTGAAAATTTGATCTATGATCCTGTAGTGTTAGGAAATCCTATCTTCAGCAGATACAGATCTAAATCAACTTACAATAAAATAATATTTTATATAAATCAATTTGAAAATGAAACAAAACTCATAATCGGAATAAATTTTAACATAGTATTGAAGCATAAAAGAAATTACACTCAAGTACTAACGCTGAAATGAATAAGTTCACCTTACATAGTCAGTACTTTATATGAAATCATATCATTATCAATAGAAGAAAAGGAACATGAAGAAATTCATTTTCTTTTCTATATGACAATTAATGATTTATACTTCAACACTAAGTACTATGTTCAGAATCCATTAATAAGAATTTCCACATATAATATAAAGATATATACATATGAAAAGGAAATTCACCACAGGAAAACAATATTAAGACATCATGATAATAACTGATAGACTTAGCTAATGTCTTCAATATGTCTGTAAAACATAGCAATCCTCACAAAAAGTTCTAGAGGAACACAAATAAAACAGAATAATATTAAGTGCTGTAATATATTTGTTCATCACAAGTTTTAGGATTCCAACCCCTTGTTTCGGTTCTGAAGTTGCTTATAAAGGAAAAATAAAAAACTACAACTGACTAACTAGAAATCCTATTTCTTAGGAAAGATTCTAATCATATCCAAGTAAGGTGTAACGATGACCATCTTCATAGGTACGTTGTTACAAAATCATCCGGAAAGAAAGATATTCCCAGAGTTTTAACTTACTGGAAAAGTTCCAACGTTAAAATCTCCCAATCATAGTAACACCATACTGGGTAATCCATGCTAACAGAAGCTTAGAAATAGGAACGAAGTAATTACTGAGCATCAAATCAATTGTAAGTCCCAAACATTCTTCATTGAGTAGCCACGTACGATCAAAAGACACGAAGGCATACCAGCATCTAGTTTCATCCCAACAGTTTCTTTGACACCTGTACATATTAACAAAACGTTGTTTTAGTAAGATTTAATGATGATACATTAAGCATGAGCGAGATATCTGCAGAATTTTAATTCTGTAGATATCTCAATTTAATCATTTAGACCATGAATTGAAACGAAACTGATGAACCCAAAACATCACTAACGTGTAAGAATCTATCCAAAACCCTCTATAGGCATAATGTAAGATACAAAAGACAAAAATCAGAAGTCACTGGAAAAACAAACTATCAGGTTTTTAAGGCCGAATCAACTGAGAATCGAATCGGTACATTTCTCCTTGCTTCAGTCAATTTAGCCTTGAACCTAACAGCCATGGTCCTGTTAATCCTATTCTGTCTTTTCGATCTCTAATTCTTTAACAAAATCCTTTTCATCATTTCTTTGCATTTCAACTTTTTCCCTCTTATCACATCCCATTTCTCAACCCAGGTGATCAATTCAGCTTTTAAAGCTTTAATTTCTTCCAGGGCGATTGTTTGAATAACTTGTGCTTCTTTTAAATCTGTTTGCAGGGAAGAAATCAATTGGGCATGAGGATTTGGATCAGTTTGGTCTTTTGAATCTCTTTTCAAGTTTACTTGGGCTTTTTCAGTTAAGTGAGGCTTCCCGTCAATTTCTTGGCTACCCTCACGATTTACTTGTTGACTGTCAACCACCTTGTCTGCAGAGATAGAGACGTATTTACAATCTAACATAGATGGGCCTATGAGATTTGGATTTGGTCGAATGTCTGAAGAATCACTCATCTCAACAACTGAGACATCCCCAACGCTCAAATTCCTCCTAGCAAGCAGAGTGGATGTCATACTACATGTGGTTCTTCATATAGCCAGTTTGCTCATAGCACTACTAGTCTGATTTTCAGCCTTTGTTTGCTTCGTATTAACCTCTATATGAGAAGAACTCTTGTCTTGATAAGTTAAAGAATTTGAGGGTTTTCTTCCTCGACCTTGAAAATTATTCACAGGAGCTTCAACACTACTTTCCACCTCAATTTTCACATCATCCAAACTTAGGGTTTGATCAGGTTGAAACCCTTCATCCCCCAAATCATCTTGAGAACCAAATTCTTCGACTTCAAGCTCATCCTCTTCATTGTTTACTCGCCTACGTCGAACCCTAGGCCTCTGTTTAGGCCATTCCTCGTTAACCCCAAACCCATTTCTTAGAAGGAAAGAATCCCAAGTATAACCTAGTTCTTCCAACCACTTGGACACAAGAATATTAATTAACCCATGGTGGAATAAAATCCTATTTTTTTCGCCAACATTAGACTGATAAGTGGATGCCAGTTTATGCAAAATGTTCAAAAAGAAAAAGGGCATATTGACAGGGTAACCCTTAAATATCAACAGCAGCCGAAGGTGATAAAATTGTGTCTGAGATAGCCTACCCTCACAAGTTACATACCTGATGATTAGCTCCACAACATCCCTCCACTTCTTCATTAATAACCACGATGGGAAGCCAGATTTAAATTTAGTTTGTCGATGAGCAGGGGTAAGAAACCCTTTCCACTGGTCATTATTAATATGTTTTCCTTTATACCACTTCTCACCAGTTTGTGGCAAGCAGATAACTTGATAAATGAACTTCTCAAATAGCTTAATCTCAACGTCTCCCACCTGTGCACGAACTCCATCAAAATGCTTTGCGAATGCCTTAGAAACTGCCATATTAAAACCAGAAAACTTTCGAAGGAACTCCAACCATCCATACCTCGACACGATCTCTCGACACTCGGGAGCAGCATACAGGTATTCATCACCAATAAGTTCAAACCTAGATACCGAAGCCATGGCAGCGAATACACAAACCTCTAGGGTTTTTGAAACACATATTACAAGATGCAATCATTTCATTAACAGTATAGGCATTACCAGCAATACTCCGAAATACCCTATTTCATTAAAACCATGAAAACCTTCCTGTAATTCCATCATATCATGAATTGGCAGAGACAAGAGATTTCGAACACAACTTACCAAAGCATAATGAGCCATAGGATAGTCACATAGGTGAGTTATGGCAAGTGATGTTTGCATGATTCTGGATTGACAGATATCAACCGTCAAATGGCACGACTACGAAAACCTTAACTCCACCATTACTCTATCATTCATTGTGATTTCATAACGTGGTAGTAATGGAGGTTGATTCATCATTTTTTTAACACATGACTCAATACTTTCCAAAACCTTAATTATTCATTTAACAAATTCAATCATAAAAATATAATAACCTTAGCATAGAATTAATATCTTAGGGTAAAGGTCAAAACTGATCAGAGAATAATTTGATAATGTGACCAAACCAATGTCAAAAACTTAGAAAGTGACTTTAGACCTTCATCACAAACTCTAATAACAACCTATTTCAAAAATATGAATTTGAAATAAGTGATGAGCATATAGTATAGTAGGGTTCATGAAGATTCACATTAAATTCACCTTAAAACTTTTGACAACTAAGATCAAATAAATAATTCAGAGATGATGAAGCTTTACCAAATTTTCCATGTGAATTAGAAATAACAGTTATCACATCATGCAATACATAGTTTGAATAAATAACTAATACATTCATTTGATTTTAATCAAACATGAGTGATGAGTGGAAAAATAGGAGCTACTAATCTTCTGTAATTATAATCCTTCTGATGATTGACAGAAATGAGGAATTAAGATCATAAGAGTTGAATTTTTGTTGCTACTAATGTTCAGCCAATCGGAATGGATTAGTCAAGTAAGTTTCTGTCAAGAGTGCCTTAAGAATCAAAGATTCTTAGGGCACTCTTAAGATATCAATGATGAGTTTTCTTATCAAGACAAAAGAATCAATATTGCTTGAACATTATCAAACTTCAAATTATTTGTGTTAAAAAAAATGCTCCGAAGGGTGTTTCCTGCCAACACATAGTACCACTTCTAACAACAGAATTGTTGTAAAGGAAAATATCCTATGGATGGGGTTTAAGAGGCAATCAACATACTGGGGTTGAAATGTGGATGTATAATGGTTCTGCAAGTATATACAAGCAAGTTTAAAATATTGGAATGG
>LPNX010209672.1:422795-495295 GCA_001517045.1 Pseudotsuga menziesii | reverse complement strand
TATTTTCTTGGATTGACGTTTGCAGATATCCAGTTTTCCCACGTCATCAACCCCTTCCTGTAAGCCACCATTAGATCCATGTTTTTGTAAACTTGATTGCCTTCCATGATCAAGTCCCATCTATCCAACCACAATATATATTATAAATTGTCAACTATGGTTTCGTTTACTATTTTGTTCATAATTGTTATTCACTCTTATTTTAAATAACATGGAGTACTTTTCAAATCATTTCCTAATGAATGTAGGCCTACAAAAATAAACCGGTTTATCATTGCTTTGTCTTCACAGAATTTGGGATGCTCTCCAAATTGTTCCCTAATGAAGGAGGTCTCATGATAAAATCCATTATGGCCATATCTGTGTGGGAATTAGTATCTCATTGAATTCATGAAGTTAAATCGTTATCCTCAATATAAAATATTCTTGGGATTTTCCAAGAGGATATAGCACTTGGCTGTTTAAATATTTTTTTAGGAGACTAGACCACTTTAAAATAATATCATATCATGCAGAATACTTAAATTTTTATCAAAGTAAGATTAGGAAATTGTAGAGGTTTGTGGGGTTTGGTCTATGCTATTTTAATTGAGGGACCCTCGATCTCTCATCTATATTGAGCTATTGAGATAATGAAACGTGGTGAATAGGTTTAAAAAAAGAGTAAATTGTGGAGAACTTGCACCAGAAAGAAAAACATAAACATGTTAAACATAGCAATACTGTATAATGAAACATGGTGAGTAGGTAGAAAAACAGACTCAAACCTGGATGAGAAGAAAAAACAAAAACATCTAAAACACAGCAACATTGTTTGAATTTACTGCACAATATATTTTAATAAATTAGAAATCATTGCTTGTTAAGAGTAGTAATCTCGTTAGTTACCCTATATTAGTTACATTCCATTAGTCAGTTCCATAATAGGTTAGCCCGTGTTGGCTAAAACAGTCAAACATGTAACATATATATAATTGTATGATAATACATAGTCAGTTCAACCATTCATGGTTTGATAGTCATTTGTTTCATTTTTCTTGATATTTTAACATTGTATTAGAGCTTAAAAAATTAATGAAAAGTTTGCAGCATTGAAGAACTCACCAAAACTTGATTTTGTTGTTGGTTATCACTTGTTAGGGATTCTTTGACACTGACACCCACCTAGAACTACATGTGAGGCTCTTTTACTATTGATTTAGGGTAGATAAGTGCCCCTAATTCATGGTTTGGGGATGTATGTGATATTTACATAAGAATGATAAGTCTCAAGGTTGATGCCCAATTGCTCGATTGCGAAACAAAATAGCAGTGAAAGGTCATTATTCTCCATTGCATGCCAAAGTAGTTATATAGTATACCATTGCTTCTACATGCCTACCCTCTTGAAAATATTTATTTCCTGCAGGCTTATGGTGAATTAGTTCACATATTGTGTCCATAAATGATGTCATAGATTCCATATACTCCATGCCATACTTTTCAAGTGCGGAGTTTACTTCCTCATATTTCAACAGTAAATCAACAGCCTCTTCCAATCTGCCCATGTAGAAATGGGCCTTGGAACACATCTGCCACCACCATAATTTTGGACAAAGATAAAGAAAATGATTGAATGTATGTTCATCAAATGAGGGACAACTTCATTTTATATTTCACCCTTGATTAATCCAAGGGAAAAATACCTCAATTCAAGGAGTCAAGAAATAATATAAAATACTTTAGTTAGGGATCTTTTAATTTCAATGTGGGATTTTGACACTTTAAACATTAGTTGGGGTTTGGAATTGCACATGTATTTACTGCATGTACTATCCAATGGGTTCACTGATACAAATACCATGGCTGGTATAAAATATTAATGTCTAGTTAAGTAAAATTCATAGACTCGGTTCTAGTTAAGTAAAATTTTGAATACTTGGTTTAAATTCCCAACTATATTAGTAACGCAAATATGAGTGTCTGCTAATGAGATTCAAATTTTGGTGTTTGGAAGAGTAGCAAAGTAAGGACTTCATCTTGTGACCTATCTTCTTAAAGGATGGTACTTAATTAAGCATATGTAGGTCATAATGTTTGTCCCATGGGAAATTCAGTAAAATTTATAATTGTGTCACACATGATGTCATAGGATGGTGTTTTTATGGAAAAGATCTCATGCAAGTTAAGTCAACATGATGGTTGTGATTGACATAGGAACAAAATATACACATTAGTAGGGAAATTCACCTCAATATCATGAGATCCCTAACCATTGATATGAAATATATCGACGACGTGGAATAAATTTGTAGTAACAAATCAGCCTTTCATCCATTTAAAGTAAATCACATGGCATTGGTCCTTGTGGGTCTAGGACATCATGGCTTCCTCCGAGAGTTAGCAACTCTAAATATGGTTAAGGAAGTAGATTTGGATTCATGAATGAAGGATATAATCCTTGTCTTTTAGATAAAACACCTAAACTATTATCCATTTAGACCATATCGGTTCACATACAAAAATTAATCAAAAACTCACTTTCAAATCAAGCACATCACATTCATGCTTGGAATTAAGCAATTGTATATATAATTAGATAATAATATGGCATAAGGTCTATATTGGTCATTAAAAGGCATGAATGTTTCACATTAATATGTAGATGTCAAATGTAAATATATAATATAGTATGAGCTATAAAATACACAAGAATCTTATTCTATGATTGATCATACGATTAATGGTACCACTCACTCTAGGTTGGGTGAAGAGGAAAACTTCCCTTCTAAATGCAGTTTTTTCTGCAATGTTGCTAACCAGTGCTCCCATCCTTCCTTTAGGAGGTGATCAGGATGAATAAACATAATTGACATCATCCCCAAATTTTGCAACTGTTCCTATGTTTACCGGGGCATACTTTTGGATCCAGCAGTAATATATTGTTTATCTATCAATATGTAACCCCCTATTTTTCTCTGCAACCCCAATACGTTGATTCTTTAATGAGTTTATACCTAGGGATAAATCCCTATAGAAATTCCCAATGATCCTCCTCCAAATAGGTCATCCTCCTAAGAAAGCAACTTAAATATCCGTATAATGCCCAATCTATACAACGCTAATAGCCTTCCTTACAACCACTCTCTTATGAAACCACTTAATATCTATCTCATGTTAAATGACTATGTCATGAACTATTATACTAGGGAATTATTGATATTATTCAGGATAATGATATCACTATTATGTCATGCTTATAAGTCTATCCAATTTTTTGCTGGTATTTTGCTCCTATTTGACAAGTTTTTTCCAGCCATGGTGCAAGTAGAACCAAACAGGTATTTGTCGGACCTTTCTTCCTCAAGCGAGGGTATTTTTAGAAGGCTAGAGGAAAGTGAGACATAAAGTAGGTCTACAAGGTCTAGATCAAATAGATATCAGAAGATCAGAATAAAAAACAATAAACGCATGGAATTTTTTTCTCGCATGAGAGAGGTCATGTTCCTATGATGATGAGACAATAGGAGACATCAAGGTTCCCTTAAGGCACAAACATCTAGTGAAACAATGGGTACCTAGGGATCTTCCTCAAGTCAACACTAATTTTTGTGTGAATGAGAGGATATATAGAATTGCATCGTCGTCATTACATGGATTGGGGTTGTTTTGTATGGATGGAATAAAGGTCAATTACAGAAAATGTACAGTATTGATGGAGTATGTTGGACCCTCTTACAACTACAGTGATTGGATGTTCCTGGTCCAATATACATGAAGTATGCATAGATATGGGTTGTCAACAAATTATTTATAAGTGAAAGAAAAACATCAAAATAAAGGAGCAATGTTGTACATTGACGGAAGGCCAAAGAAAACTAGGAATATTGCGGGGTTTATAAAAGTACACAACCAAGGTCCACACTTAAGCAACCCAACTGCATATTTGAGGGGCGTGAAGGAAACCATGTCTTTGTATGTTCCATTAAAGCAATAGTTGTTGGGAAAGAGCTGCTTATTAATTACAATTTAAATTGAGTAGATACAAACATAGTTAGTATGGATGTGGTACATACAACAATTTACCCAACCTTTTATTAATTATTTCAACATCTTTAGGATTGTTTGTTAGCAGATAATTATAATTTTTTATTAAATTTCTTATGTTGACTTCACAGGGAGGTGATGGGGGGCGCATCACCCCAGCAGCTGGTGAGAGTACACCTTCCGAGAGGCAACATGTATACGTCAAAATGTTATGTTATTAAATTGTTTTAGTGAGTAGTTTGGTTTCGTTAGGTAATTTTTTGTATATTTTTTATACAGGGTTCTGTCAGGGGCACCTCCTTCACTTTATATGTTACTAGACCTGCCTCGAGGCGGCAAGTATACATCGATATTTCCATTGTAAAAATTTAATATGTACAAACAGTTATGTTGTTATTTTTTTTCAATCTTATATTGGTTTCGTTTATATAATCGTATCTATATTTCATGCAGAGTGTTGATCGGGGAAGCCACCCTATTTTTTATCAGAACATTGTAGCCTTGGGGAAACAAGTAAATATGAATGTAACTCTACATTTTAAATACTTGAAAATTGTACACATATATAATATGTAGCATAATGTTTATTTTGTTATGTATTTTTTGTTTTTATGGTTGCATTCATTATGATAATGTTGTCTACTTTTTTTGCAGGTGGATGATCAGGGAAAGTCCCCAGTTGTTGATCAGATGACTGCAACCTCGAGGAAACAGGTAAACCTGAATGTAATTCTACATTCTAAATACTTCAAAATTGTACACATATATAACATGTAGCATAATGTTTATTTTGTTATGTGTTTTTTCGTTTTTATGATTGCGTTCATTACGATAATGTTGTCTACATTTTTTGCAGGTGGATGATCGGGGAAAGTCCCCAGTTGTTGATCAAACCACACCGCTATCTAGGCATCAGGTAAACCTAGATGTAACTCTAGGAATCTATCATGATAGACATTTTGTTAATATAATTTTTTTCTCGGACTATTGCTTCAATAATTAAGCAATGTTTTATATATTTTTGTTGCAGACAAATGATTCGGTTTATGAAACAGAAACACAACAGTCCATAGATTTTGATGTCAATGAGTTATTGAATGATGCTGACATTGGTTCTTCTATAGAACCGGTGAAGGTGGTAGAGAATACCTTGAAAAAAATTCATGTGGATATGCTTCGTCTGGCATTCACGATTCCACAGAAAGACGTGATCAAAGAAAAGGTTCAAGTGTTGATCCAAAGATCTCAGGCCTTGAAAGTAATTTGTGGAATCATAATATGAATTCATTTATAACTTTATAATTTTTAATTTTATATGATAGTGAACTTATAATTGAATGGTTTGTATTTACAGGAAATTATGCGACCACACACTGGTGGTGAAGACGATGTTGGGAAAACTAAGCGAACCACTCCATGTACACCATATACTGCACCCGTGTTGTCGACTGAACAATCAGCAACACATTTTGCAGCACCCCTGAGGCCAATAGAGGGTGCAGTCGATGTTGACCAACACGCAACAGATCGTGCAGAAGAAGGGGTGGAGGCAGGGTCTGATACTAATGCTAATGTTAAAAAATAATTTCCTAGATCTTCCCATGTCACTAGCACGGGTTCAATAGTGACAACATTTTTGGTGAACGAGGAACTCGTTCCAAAAGATAGAGAATATTTCAAGTAATTATGGATTGTTCAATTTAGTTTTTATAATTTTTTTCTAATATACCGATAAAATAAATTACACTAATGGTGGCATGATTGTTTTGTAAGAAATGATGTATTTTATAAAAATATAAATATTTGACCTTGGACATATTTAGGGACACCATCTGCAAAAGGTGAGATAGATAGAAAAAATATTTAAAGGATAAGCTGACTAATCGGTCAGTTGGCCTATTCGAAAAAGATACATTCTATACAGCGAAGTCCCTAAAGAAGGATGAACAACATATGAATATTGTTCAAGACCAATATAGGGTTCACTAGAAAAGAACCCTAGGTATGAGCACCCTCTGATGATTCCATCAAGGGAGTGGAAAGCCCTAGTGGAAGATTTAAAAGAGAGGGATCTGACAAAAGTAGGAAAGATACCACCAGGTACAGGGAGGTATGCAATACATTCCACAATGTAATGGTAAGCCTTATTATTATTAATTTTTATATTGAATTTGGAACATCGATTAACATAATTCAACATTGGATTAGGTTGTCAGACACATCAAAGGGCATAAAGGAAATGCTAGAAAAAATTGGTCAACACAAGCTTGGGCCTGGTGGTTATTCGAATTTGGCGGCATGATTTGTAAGTATCAAATACCCAATGCTACATCTAAATAATAAATAGAAAATTATTTTTCGTTTTATTCCAGCAAAAAATTTAAAATTAATGTCATTATGCAAATATGCAGGCCGACCGTTTCAAATAAGTTTCCACTCAGGAATACTTGAAACTTGGATTCCAACACGGCTTTGAAGCTGTTGTTGAACGCCAAAAAATCTTGTATGGGCATGCATGGTCTTCTGGTGATCCATCTAGTGCATAGGTATATAAAAACTATAGAGCTTAATGAAAATTTATTAATTGTCATGCAATTTATTTGTTATAAACAATTGACATAAAATATTTATTATGTTTTGATTAGGAAAGAAATGATCCCATTAATGTCGATGATGTACACCAACCAGTCGATGATCATACTTTGATTCCTGGTAATGAATTTATTAATATGCAACTGTTTTGTATAGATAATTGTAGGTGGTAAACATTAATTGTACTTCTCCATGTTTCAACTACAGAGCATGCAGATGGTCACACTGTACAGGTTGAGCCTAGACAGGATAATGAAGAATTTGATTTTCCCATTCTAGGTAAAAACATGCATTTGTAATGTTTTTTTAATGAAATAATTATAAAAACATGAATAAATTAATGCAACATTTTCACATTATTATAGCAATTCCAAGCCCCTTGCCGCAAGATGTGTGTGGCGAGCAATCTACTAGGGAGACCAAACAACAAATTCCAGAAAATGCATTTCTTGCTCATTTTGTAAAGAGAAGAAAAGTAAAAAAAAAAAGTAACTGAAGAAATTTTGAGTAAATCGTTTTTATAATACAATGTCATGCATGGTTTTTTCCGATGTTTAATGAATGAATGATTTAATGAATGGATTAATGAATGCTTTTATTGGCTACTGACTGAATGAATGGTTTAATGAATCTTTTTTTTCATCCATTGAATGAATGAATAGTTTAATGAAAAAAAAATAGCTATTGAATGAATGGTTTTGCACTAAATTTTTATTTGCAAGTAGATGCATTGGGTTTGGGGAATTCAGAGTGATGTGAGGGGGGGAGGGGCCATAATAGCTTCCACCTTCATGTGGTTGGTCCTATTTAGTAGAGAATATTAAATTATTCTCGAAATAGAGAGGATCTCAATGAATGGTAAGGAATTATACATTAAAAACAGTTATTTCTATAATTGTAGTGTTTAAATTTTACTATTTATATTTGACTCATCAATTGGAACTTGTTACAGATATCCTTGGGAAACATTTTCACATTTTAGAGGCAAAATTGGCGTTTTGATGTGATCGATGTCCTTATATACATAGTGTTGTGGTTCTCCATGTTTCCTCAGGTAATCTCTTATTACCAATTATTTTACTTGAATATTATTGTAATTTACATTGTTAAATTAAAAAAAATTAGCAACCGTAAAAAGTTCATTATTATTGTTGTTTTTATTCATTGAGACAAACTACTCAAACTCTCTCTTTTTAGCTTCGTTTTGTTATTTTTATAAACATGCAAATATTTATTCGATGGGTCCTAACATGGAATTCTTGCAACATGAAAATATTTGTAGTATGTTGAAATATGTTTTGAAAGGTAAAGCAAAAGAAGACATTGCCAAGATCCACAAATCAAGGTAAGTTGTACCAAAAAATTATATTTAGTATCGCTAACATAGCTTTGTTGCATGTACATTTTGCAAAAATACTCGGGGAAAATATGATTGATCTTTACTTCCTCACATTTTATTCATCAATCAAAAATTGAAGAATCCAATTGCTAAGTTCACAAGGATATTATTTGCAAATCCCTTTATTTAGTGAAAGTGAAAAACAACAAAAATATCTAGGAGATATAATGAAGCAAGCATTCCATGACAACCAAATCCAATATCTTACTACCCACCCTTTTAGCCTTTTCCAGTGTGCTATTAGAACCTCCACTAGCATATACCAATGGTACTCCAAGGTCAAAATCTGTTTCCAAACAATCATGTTTCTTCCTAGTTCCAAATGCATTGGACGAATTGCAAGTGTTACTTTTTATGTCCCCTCCAAGAGAATATGTAGTTTCTCTACAATTTCATTTGTGACCTTGATTCAAGTGCTTGGTTTGGAATGTTGATGAGATGAAACTAAAATAAAGTCATCATCAAAATAAAATCACACTACAAATAAATATTTTTTTAATGTATAATTACATATCTGAGCACTTAGCAAATTTCATCAATCGTATGCATCAATATCAAATGCTTGTATGTTTTGATATGTATGTCTTTAGCCTAGGTACAATACTCTAGGCTCTCACCATTGTTTTTCATTGAAGGATAAACTTTTTGAAACAACATAGAAGCATTATAAATGCACTATTGTGTTAAGTTTCATATGTAGAGCAATTATGCCATTGTAACAACGAAAATTTAACCAAAACACAACTTGGTTAATAACATTCATATTATACAATAGAAAACAGGTCACATAAAAAAATAGTCACAATGCTACAAAGAACAAAATTAATTTAGAACAAGATGGCCCTAACTTTGTCATAGAAACAAGATTTAGAAAAAGGTAGAAGTTGATAGGGTTATGCATAAAGGTTTCTTATCAATACCTATACCCTTAACATACCCAAAAAAATCCATCCAATTAGGAAAGAATATTAGGTTCAATATCATGATGTACTGCCAAATAAAACTATCACAAATTAGAATTTCCTACCAATACTATTACTCTTCCAAGGAATTTATCACGTATTACGCCTTTGTATAACAACTTCCTTAGATAAAATCACTTATGTTTCATTTGTTTTGAAATTATAAAAGTAAGTTTTCCACACGAATAAAAATGGAACGTGTTTTCTAAATAATATCATCTATAGTCATATCCATTCTAATCAATGTCTCCTCTATGAGAATTATGATTGGTGCAAGGGATTGAGGTGATGTCAACGACATTTGGGTGAAGTGGAGGATGCTTTTTCTATCAATGTTCATAAGTGGGAATATTGTGAGTATAAGGAAATGATTACATATCAAGCTCATGCTAAACATGTAATATGCACCACCCGACATATAGAAGAGCATATAAAGAAGATAAAATAATTCTAACCTACGTGGATATTCAAAAATAAAAAATATGAAGTTCTTTAAGTAAAATTCGATATGTTCCAAGATATGGTTCTTGAAATGGCAAGTGGTTGGTATCCTTTCGATGGGACTTGGTAATTTGTAGAAACCCTCCTAATAAATCCATTGGGCCAACTAGGAATGAATCAAAGAGGGTGAAAGAAGAGGAGACTATTTAGTAAGGACCATGCTGAGATGAGCTTAGCCAATAAACATTCTATCTCCTAGGTCAATGACAAGTGGAAAGACCTCAGTTTGCATAATTTTAAATAAGAATGGGTCCTTGCACTATTTTGCAAAGTATTTTTTTGTTAAACTTGTTTAGTATGAAGGACACTAGTAGAATCTACAATAATTGCAACATGACAACATAACTAATACAACTATTAGCTAACAATTTTGATTTTTGGGGAGTATTTGAAGTCTTCATGACAAACTAGTTCCTCTTATTTTGTATTATCTTTCTATACAATCTAACCACTACTTATTTTAATACAATTCAAACCCATTTTTGTAAAATAAAATAAAAACCTTAAAATAATAAAATTTATGTAAAGGGCACAAGCCCTTTCATAGAGATTTGAAATAATTGATTTTATCAATTTATGAGAGCTAGCAATGTATTAGCAGATGTAATAGTGAATTAAAACATTTCAATCAAACTTGGGAAAAATATAATAAATTTGGTGCGGTGGGATGTTTAATGGTGGTCCACATCCCTTCATAATGTTAGTTAATCCATAGTTTCATGTGTCCACATTTAGGAGGCGAGTGGTGGGTCAAATTTATGGAGAAATTATTAGCATTAAATTCCATGTGAGCATGGTGTGCATGTTCATTTAACCCAATATGTGGTGTGTTTTGTTGTTCACATGGTGATGGGGTGGAGGATTACATGTGGTATTATTTTCTCTATGTTTTGAAGGTTTATTTTTGTTTGTAGTTTAGTGATAGTCGTCAATGTAAATATGGAGAGATCTCAAGGTTTTTTAATCTTGTGAGGAATTACTCACATTCCCTATTTATTTGTTGATAGAGTCCTTCATAGCTCTTAATGTTGTGGAATATACAGTTGCCATTCCAATTTTCAATTGCTTGGATGTTTTAATTCTATAGTTAGAACATTGTATAAATACAACCAACAATCATAACCATTATGAATGGTAGCTACTCTATGAGAGCTTTGAGTTGTAAAAAAACTTGAGGAGATGTGAGCAACAATTTGTAATGGCCCCGACCCAATATGAGCTAATTTTTCATTGACTATGATGTGAATTGGCTCAGAACTTTTTTCAAATACTTTACCTTAACCTTATCAGAAACTAGTTTCATTCATTTGTGATTGATTTTAGTTTAGTCTTTTTGTCAAACACATTGGGAAAATACTTTGATACCATGAAAATACCTCCAAATGAAGATGGTTGATATTTAGAAGTTTTTTATGGTTGTTTGTGTATGATTGAATTGTTGAAAATGATTTCATATATCATGTGATAAATATTTAATCAAGAACTAGATTCACAAAGAATGATATCTATTGCATTTAATAGAAAATTTCAATATTTAACTCAATTTGAATCTACAACATAACAACTCAATAGTAATAGCAAATTCCAATACACAATACAATTT
Source organism: Pseudotsuga menziesii (assembly GCA_001517045.1). Taxonomy (NCBI): domain Eukaryota; kingdom Viridiplantae; phylum Streptophyta; class Pinopsida; order Pinales; family Pinaceae; genus Pseudotsuga; species Pseudotsuga menziesii. The sequence goes on along the minus strand of LPNX010209672.1, from coordinate 484,212 downwards.
AGATTTTAAAGTTATTTCATACATGTATATGACTACGTGTTGATAACCTCCTTAGTTGATAATGACATCTCCTTTAATTGCTTCTCAAGCTAGAAATGACCATGATTATTCTTTGAGGAATGCCTTTAATTCTTAGAATAATAAATCATGTATGAAAGCAAGGATTTGCAACTTCCCTTTTTGCAGTGTACAACCCTTACTTCAACCAATGATTTGATGGATTTTGGATACTAGATGTAGATGGAGACAAGGAAAATCCCAGCATTGCAATAGAGCCACTTTGGAAGGAAATAAGCTTCAACACAGGTTTTGAATTCATTGGTGATTGCACACACTTCCGTTTTACAACTGGTGAGTGCACCCCCCTTCTAGGGCCTTGTATTCTTATCAACTGCAAATTGTGTGTGTCTATTTCCCCACAATATTTCCCACAACAACCAAAAATGGATATACTAGTGCACCCTCTCTCTAGCATCTACAAAACTTACAGATCGGGTTTGTGCTTGCAGTCTCATCTATAACATGTAGATCGACTGCTTGTATAGTGAACAATGAATAAAACAAACAAATATAACTCTCAACTTGGTTCTCTGCCACAACTAACACATCCTCTTTAGGTGAGTGTGCCCCTCTTCAAAGGATTTATAAAACACAACAAATACTCCACATATCTACATGTAAATATACACCCTCTTCCAACGCACTAACTTTTTGTCTGTGAACAATAGCTACAAAATGTCCCTTTCTCAGCTTATATGTGACTGAATGTTGGCACTATCTTATTTGGAAATGATCTATGTTTTATTTTTTTTACTCCACTAGTGATTTTTCCCTCACCAAAAATGAATATGGACTCCACCAGCAGACTCAACCTCACAAATATGATTGTATAGACCCTCTAGGAAGCATCTTAACTCCTACAAATTTAGAAACCCTCATATGGATAACTCGCCGTCCAAAACAAACAATATCCATACAATTGTATGTACTCTCCACAACTAGAATAAATGGCAGAATCTGAGTCAAGGGAATTTGTTCTCCTCCATCATTAACAATAGTAAATAGACATTTAAAATGATGCATGACAATGTGACTTTCAAATTCAAATTCAACAGTCTTTTTATTTTTTATTTAAAAAGCTTTCCATTTATTTTTTTATAAATTTTAATACGGTCGTTGGTTTTTTGACAGCATTTGTCATCAGATATCCATCCAATCTGACGACTTTGCTACACTATCGAGGCATTAGTTGTCGGATCTCTGACAGGGCAAAAACCAGCGTCGTCAAATTTAAGACCTTTATTTGGTGAAGGAGGTCGTCAGATATACATCAAATATGACCTACACTTCTAACACCTATCGTCATCAGAAATATGACAATGAGAAAGGGGTACACATCGTTAGTCCAATGGCATTGAAGTAGCATTTGGTGTCATATATCCATCAAATCTGATGCATCTAGTCATCGCATATCCGACAAAAAGGAAGGGAAATGCGTTAATAGTCCGACTGAGTGGAAGTTCCATGCGTGTCGTATTTGCAAGGACGGTTGGTCGGAAATCCAAAGAGTAATTTTAACGCCATAAATTGATGTGAAATTTCATCGACGATTTAAAATAAAGCAACTTGTCAAATTTCTGACATTAATATATCGAAAATACAGCATTTAGGCCGTCAAAATTTGTGGTCAAATTCACTTGTGTTAGAGTTGGTTACTCCTTCTAAATTATCTTCCTTGTGGGACTATTCAAATCATTGTGAGCCTCTTATTTTGAATAGTGCAACCATGGGTCATTATTATTCAATATTTACCTCATGAAAGGTGTCTCCATATTTTTAGCAGACTCTCATTTTAGCCTCTGAGATCAATAGAGTGATTGATCAGCCACTTTTCACTAACAAAGTCAATAAATTAAACACCAAATAAAACCTAAGATGTATACTTGTCAACTAAAGAGAATTTTTAGTGAAAAATATCCCTAAATGTGAAAACAACCAACAAACCACTTTTCCACGTACTAGTTCAAGGTGGTTAGGACATGAACCTAAATTAGTGAATAGATGTGTTATAGGTGATTTTATCACACCATGTAGATCACACATTTATGGCCTTCCCTATCCCTCTGCAGACTCCTTAGACCCCATGGACTTATATTATACTTTGATGTTCCAATATCATCCCTAAAAAACACATTTTATTCCTGTACGTGACTTTTAAATCTATACCCGTGTGTACACGTGACTTTTGACCTCAAACCCACCTACATCGGGATGTGTGAATAAGTTCAAATATTTTTAGATTTTTCTTCATATGAGTCTGAATATCTTGACTCTTGGCCTTCCATATGCCTTGATAATGCTCATATTAGACCCTCCAATACCTCTTTGGAGTGCTATATCAAGAACCCCTTGGATACATTGAAGGGAGAGAAATTGAAGGGCAAGAAAACTATAGTCTTTTATTGCCTCAGCTTTTCTTATACTTGAGTTAGTATCCCTTTGTCCCTTGGATAACATCAATTTCCTTCCAATATTTCCTTTTCTTTGTGAGATTGCTATCGAGATATGGAGAATTGAAGTGGTGGAGGACTCAGTTTCTCCGGTTCGCGGAAGTGCTAACAGAGTTTGTCACTATTGTATCTCTGATTTATTAATAGAAATATATTTTTTTGTCCAATTCATGTGAATTTTGAATATCAATATTGAATCCATGGATGTATTTAATTGCTTACATATGGTTGATATATATGCTAGGATATCTCTAACACATTATATATCATGCTTTCTTTGTTTGTTGTTGTTGAGAGAAAATTATAATTGCAATTGCATTGGAAAAGCTCAACGGGGATCTACTTCAACCGTCTAGAATAAGGTACGATTCGATATCCCTTAGTGTTATATTTGTTTACTATTATTTCGTATTGGAAAGATTGATTTCTGGTGTCATACTGTCTATTGTGGTACCCCCAAGCCATAGGAAGTTTCTCTCCATAACAGAATTGGCAACTCCACTCAGGAGGTTCCTAGTTGTTTTTATTTAGGGATTGGGTATTCAATGGGTTTGAATTGCTCTTTATTTCTCTATTTTCGTGTAGGGTCTAGAGCTATGTTTTCCTAATAGTGTCCTACAGGAGTAATTTGGTCTTGGCTTATCTGTTTGCCCTATTTTTCTTCCTTTTTCTTCATGTATGCGAGTATTTGTATTACAATCGGGTATACACGCGGTTTTCCTTGGAATTCTCATGTATGTACGCAGATTTACTGCATACGGTCATGTATGCTTTTATTTTAAGCCTTATATGGAGGATTGAGGGTTACTGGGTGAGTTTTGATGATTACTAAGTCTTCTTGGGTGTTGTTGGTGTCTGTATACAGTCTCTATTTCTGAACAGAGACCCCTTTTGATTTATTTTTAATTAGGTTTTGTTCTTGTCATCCATTTCTTCTTTTTGTTTTAAGATTAGTGCATTAGGTCTCTTTTTTCTTGGTGCCTTGCTTGGCTATTGTTTGTGAGTAGTTACAAGGTCTGAGAATTGTACATTCAGTTAGTGCTTTTTATATCTCATTTATTTTAAAAAAAAATACAAAAATATTTTGCTTTTGCATCATTATGCATCCTTGCATTCTTGCATTTGCATGGTACTTGCATTAGGTTTTGCTTACTGAATTATATTCAGGTGTTCATTTAGGATTTATTGTACTCTCATTTGAAGGAAGAGACTTGCATCTCATGTAGTGGAATACCCTATTTTTTCATTCGACAAAATATTTGCACTTGGCATGGTTTGTTAGGTGTGCACATTTATTTCACTGTTGAGTCACAATTTCATTAGTTGCACGGCCATTTCCTTTTGAGTAATTACAATCATTAAAATCAATGCTTAATTAAAATGAACTACACATTTTTATTTTATAGGGTTCACCAACAAGATCAGGATTTAGAGTCTTGGAATAGTTCATTGTGAGTCAATTCTCCAAGACTAATAAACAACAACAATTAGGTGTATGTCCAGGAGAGAGTGAGAAATAATTGGTATAATTAGTTTTTATCAGGAAGCTCCTCTTACAGAGGATTCAAGCATGAGGTAGCACATGCGATTGTGATTGGGATGACCCCTCGTCACTTTCTGTGAGCATCAGAGATATTTCTAGGATTTTATTTGTATCTAGGGGCCTTTTAGGTATTGATTGGTGCACCCTTGGGGTACCAGTTGTGCTTTTAGGCTTTGAGCTTTGCTACCCTGCACATACGGTTGATCTTTCTTGTGACTGTCTACCTGAGCATTGGTTATGTTCGAGCAACCTTAGTTTCCTTACCTAGGTATGGTAGGGATTACTTACAGATGTTATTCTATAGATGTCCTAGCTAGGTAGGGGTCAGACAGCACAGTCTCTTTATGTGTTGAATATGAGGGCCACTATAATTGGTTACGAACCTCCACTTGTAGTGTATGGGAGTCTCAAGCCTCTCCTAGGCGAGGCATACCTGCTGCATTTGAGAGCTCACATATCCTCCGCTTGGCTTTCTTGTTTTTTGTTGTACATTTTTTAGGAGTGTGCTCTTTGTACACTAGCTTTCTTAGGGTTACGTAGTTATATTGAATCTTTTATTTTTGTTGAGTCATTGTGGATACGGGTGCGGCTCTTTGTCATTCTCATTGTTTAGGAAGACTTCTACCTTCTACGTCTCCTCCTCCTTTTGGAGAGATAACCAAATAGTCTAGGCAGACTAAATATCACTTTGATTCATACATCATCAGTGGTCATGATCCAGAGATCCCAGAGATCCCCATATTCCTCATCTCGTATGGGAGGATGAACCTTCAAGCACATATGGGACTCCATTGGGATCTGGCCATTCTATAGCTAGGACATCCCCTGATGATCCTTCACAATTCTCGTGCTACATGAATCATCAGTATTGGTCATGTAGTCCAAACCGTGAGACTCACCATGCACCCACTAGCACTAGCACGATTAGGTATGGCATGTCTGATCTTCCTAAGACCAGTTCGACACCCAATGTTAGATCAGGTGTTGACCTTGGTATTGTGCCTGGGGGCACTTCCATTCCTTTCCATGCAGAGATTTTTGGTAGCACTAGTCATATTACACCTTCCATCCATGCGGTGGAGGCTCCTTCACACATGCATCCTAGGCCTAGCACTATCGTTCCCGTTCGGGGACCTGATCCTAGACATGTGAATATTGGGGGTACAAGTTACATTCCTTCATATATTCCATTGTCTTCAACACCAGTTCCTTCAAATGATTTTTTGACGACACATCCTCCTCCTAACTCTAGTGTTCCTTCGGGACAGAGTTGTACCGTCATCCATGTTCATCCCGTGTCTAGTCACATAGTAGCATCACAAGGATATGTACCTCCTTATGTTCTAGCTGGGTACGGACCATATTATGGAATGGCTTATGGGTAGTCTTATGGAAAGTCTTATATTCCATCTTACGGATAGTCTTATGGAACATCTTATGGACAAACTTATACACCTTCTGGGTCATGGTATCCAACCGCTTATTAGTCTCCTAACTATGGCTTCGTAGCACCCCACCCTCAAGGTACTCCAAAATATAATATGCAACCCTACATGGGTCAAATGGGAGGAGGTTACTATCCCACTAGCCAAGGCCATGGTGTCTATAATAATCAACCCTATGTGAACCAACCTTATCAGGGAGCTTAGAACTAGATGCCTAAACCTAGACTCCCTTTCCTTGCAATGCTAAACCTACCTGACTTGTCGAGATTAACAAATAACTCGGTTTCTCATGACACGGCCTGGTTAGTCATTCTCGCCAAGCTTCCTTCGGACATTCCAAAGTTCGAAGGCAAGACTGGTGAATATCCTAGTGAGCATGTCACAATGTTCCACCTTTGGTTCTCTTCGAATTCCTTGAATCACGATTCAGTTCGTTTAAGTATATTTCAATGCACCCTTACAGGGCCTGCGGCAAAGTGGTACATAGAGTTTCTTGGGGGGACTTATACATCATTTAATGACCTATATATGACCTTCCTCAATCACTTTCAGCTACCTATGCGTTATGATGTCGGTACCAAACTCTTGTCGACATTTCGGCAGGACAAAGACACACATATATCTGATCACATTCAAGAGTGGCGTAGACGGAAAAGATTGATTAAGGCCTTTATACCACCAAAGTTCCTTTTGGAATGGTTCCTCGAGTCTTTATTTCCTTACATAGTGAAGTATGTTTCGACATCCGGAGTGAAAAATGAGGAACAATCTATCTTTAGAGCTCAAGAATTGGATTTGATTTATGCTCAATCTGGTCTCTTGTATGAGATCATGTCGAACGCACCTAGATCCAATTTCGACCCTAAGCTTAAACTTGGGCCACATCCTGATGGCATTTTTGGATCCACAAGTGCTAAGCCTGTAATCTTGGTTGCAAACCAAATGAATAATTTGTATTTTAACCAGCCTACTTCAGGACAAGCTATGGCTTTGTCTCATCCTACCCAAATGGTGGAGATACTCTCAGAGCAAACATCGAACCAGAAAGGTAACCAACAACCTGGATGGAATAAAAAAAAAGGTAAAAACAATCGAAAGGGTCAAAATCAGAATGAAAATGATAATAATGACAACAAAAACAACAATAATGTTGGGGGGGACAAGAAACCTAAGCATAAGGTCAAATTTCCTTGTAAGCTGTGTGGGGATGATCACCTCACTCACTTGTGCCCTCAGATGGAAGATGCCTCGAATTCCATCGCATAGGGCCCAACTGTGTTGAACAAGACTTTACCACAAAATCGAAATATGAACTCAAGGACCGTGGATCCTGGTGGTGCTTATGGTGGGACTTCAAACCTGTCGGACACCGCTAGTGGCCATGGTTGCATTAATATGATGAATTCCACAAATGTTGTGACTCATTCTAAATACTATGGTACGTCACAATCGAACCTAGGAAAAGAAACCACTCCACCTGATATCCCTTTGTGTATTGAAAAACCTAGTGATAAGCCTGAAGCTCTGCCTCGCGTTCCTAAGGGAGTCTTGAAGCATTAGGGGCACAATCCTGTAGCTAGGGTTTTCACCCTAGCTTGTGCTGATGAGCACCTACTAAGGAATCTGGAATCCTTAGTAGCAGTTCGATTAAACTAAAAATAAACTGGAAAGTAAAAAGCTAAGCTAAGACAGTAAAAGTAAATGACAGGAAGTAAAAATGACAAGAAGATGTATAAAAAATGTTTTGTATTTGTATTACCTCCAATGTGGAGGTTGGTGGAGTCCGTTGCGCTGGTCCGATGTCGGTGGCTCCGAGCTCCGAGCTGGTCCTTCTCCTTCTCCGACGGTGGAAAATAGGCCAAAAGGGGTCTCAATGATGGAAGTAGCTTGATGGTAAGCTAGGGTTTCACGAGATGTTTTGGCAGAGTAAGGATGCTATGACTGTGGATGTGAAAATGAGGGGGCTTCACCACTTATTTATAGTTTTTTAGTGGTGAAGTGCTTGCCCATGGTTTTTGGAAACCATGTGGTTTAGGGCAGCTTGTTTAGGGTTTTTGGCCCTTTTAGGGTTTTTCTCCTTTTTCCTCATTATTTTTATTCCTTTTCTTCCCTTTTGGGGATTTTTGCTATTTTTTGGAGGAATTTTGGTTATTTTTGGAGGAAAAAGGGGTTTTTGGGCCTTTTGGAGGCATTTTAGGCCTTTTAGAGCCTTTTTAGATGGTTTTATGGCCTTTTGGAGGCTTTTAGTGGGATTTTCAGGGAAATATGGTAGGTAAATGGACGAATGAGCCATGAAATGGGGTAGATGAGGTAGTTAACCATTTTTGGGTGTTAACAAATCCTAATACCCGAGCCACCCAAAACTATTCTATCTTCGAGGATTTGGGACAGACTCCTTGTGCAATGTCTACATTAGAAGTTATTCAGACTTGTCCTCTACAAAGGTGTTGAGCTGCAAAAGACCACATTTTATTCATCTTTCCTATACCATTTGTCACCTTATTCCTATATCCTTCCATAAAACCATTAATATTCACCACTTTCATAATAAATATGGGTTTTTATTACCATTTTCCAAATCATTTATTTTTTAGTATTTAGAGTGAATTTGTGGTTAATTATTGAGAAAAATAACATATTTTCATTATACTTTAAAGTTGGATGAGTTTGGTGATGCTTACAGGTGTATTTGAAGACTTTAACAAGCTCAAAAGTGACCACCTAGCCTCAAATTCGAATTTCATCCTCAAGATGTGGGCTAATTTCAAGGAGAAGATCATGGACATGTGGAGAGAATATCTCATCCAACATTTGTTGGAGGATTTGAAGGGATGAGTTGTAAATTTGTTGAGGATTTTGAGGGATAAGTTCAGAGAATAGTGGATCTATAATTATGATCAGTTATCTTGAATTCATGTATAAATAGAAGGGCTCTCTCCTCATTTTGGTTAGAGATCTCTCTAGTGGTTTGGAAGTAGATAATAGTTTAGAGTTAGTCATAGAGTGGATTCTTGAGTGTTATGTAATGGAGATGATCCTTAATGCGCATCTTTTGATTTTCACATGTTAATATAGATTTTCAGTAATTTCTTTCTTATGAGTTGTTCATAAATATTTTCAGTTATGCTTTGCTTATGAATTGTTAGTATAGATTCACCATGAACTCACAAGTTAATGTCGATTGTTGTATACCAATTTAACTTGTTTATCAAGTTAAATTGGTATACAACAATCGACATTAACTTGCTTTGCTTTGCTTTCTTTATCAAGTTTATTTATGCAATTTCATGTTTTCTACAATTAGATTTATTTCCATACAATTTCCTGTTTTCATAACTTAGATTCAATTTCAGTTTTAGAATAGGTTAGCAATACTCTGACCCTACATATATTTTGCATGTACCTCACAAGTTTACGCTCTCTCCGAGTTGACAATTAAATCGTTGGATATATGTTATAATTTGTTTAATATTTTGTACCAACATTTTGGCATTGTTGTCGGGGAGGTGCTAAAAGGGATCAGATTTTAGATAGATAGATAGATTACTTTTACATTACACATCAAGGGGGAGTGGAGAACGGTAAGACGAGAGGTAAGAACCTGCGCATCCACTATAGTGGGGTTCCCCAAATCCTTGTTGTTCTTTTGTTTTCGTAAGTGTGTCGATTTTTCTGCAAGAGTGTTCTTTCATTTTCTGCAAATGCAAGTATGTTTTTACGCAAATTTTCCCTTTTCAGTTTGGATTGCTTTCATTTTTGGGTGTCTTTATTTCATACTAACTTGTTCCTAGCTTTGTATCTATGCATTCTTTATTTTGTACATATTTTTGTGCACCTTTTTATTTCTGTTTTTGCACACATTTTGTACTAACCCATTTCATATTTTTTATGACATGTACTCGTTTGTTTTCATCTCTTTTCTTTTTTCGCTTGATTTGATTTTAGTTCTACGATGAGAATAAGATTAGAGAAGCTCACTCAGATCCTAGAAAAAGTAGGGATCTCATCTTCTCAAGAAGAGAAGCTCTTGACAGCAATCAAGGGTGAAATCACTCCTCCTGAAACAATCAAGGAAGAATCGACACTTGAAGAATCATGCATATCAGAAGGAGAACACCTATTCAAACTGGAGATTGAAGAGAATGAAGAAGGGATATCGAGTTATCATCATGCAATCAGAAGCCGCATCGAACAATGGATCCAAGTAAGTACTAGTTTAAATCATTTTTGTTTTTGCTTTTATTTCATTAACTTACATTTTCAGCACTTAGTTTCACATATTTTTATACATCTTAGATTTCATTTTGTAAAATTAAATTTGAATTTATGTTTAGTTTTGTTAAATAGATGGCTACATTGGAAATTTCATTACACTTAGATGATTGAAAATTTCAATTAAAATAGAGTAGGTAGGTTTTAGTTTCTATTTCTAATTTAACATTAGCATGTAGGATACTTTAATTTGCTTTAATGCTTTTATTTACTAAAATTTTCATCTTTGTCTTATTTACTATTTTGTTTTTAATTTTGTTAGGATAGTTTTAATCCTTTAAATTTAAAAATATTTATGAAGAAAAAACAACTGAAAATTTGATTTCTTTTTAAACTTTCATGTTTATTTAAATAATTTTTAAGTCATATTATGAATAAAAAAATAAAACGTACATTAGGGATTAGTTTCTTTTAAATCTAAGAACAATTAAAAAATAAATAAACAAATAAAAAAATAAAATAAAATAAAATTTATATAGTTTTTTGTTTTAGTTTTACAATGTTTTTTTTCGTTTTTCTTAATTTTTAAATTTTAAATTATAAAATAATAAATCTAAATAAAATATCACCCTTTGATCAACACCTATTTTTTAACTTGGTTAGAAATAAAAATCTATTTTATATCTAGAAATGCTTTAAAAACAAAAATTTAAAAAGAATATAAAAAAAATTAAAATTAAAATTGAATATCATGTTTCTCTGTTAGTTTTTAGCTTTTTATTCAAACTTGTAAACATTGAAACATTAATATATAATAAAAAAATGAAACTTATAATAAACATTATATATATATATATATATATATATTAAAACAATACCATTTCTAGAATATTAATATTAAAAAGAAAAATTTAAAATAAATAAAACAGAGTCTCTTTCAGCCCTCCATACACAACCTACAAACGTTCACCCTTTCAGCCTGGAAACTAAACGTGCAAACATAAAAATTTAAAAATATAAAAACGATTAAAACGATCGACTAACTGTTAGAGATCATGAGTAAGTATGCCTATTGCATAGAACCAAAGAAAAAGGAGAAGGATACGAGGTATACTAGAGCGCTTGAGAGATGGAAGAGGGCGCTTGAAAAAAAATGAACCATGCTGAAGCGAAGCCATATCCATCCCTGATTCCTTTATTTTATTTTCCTGCTTAATCCCTAACCATGCCTTTGAAAACGTTCTTCCATCTGTCTGTTTGGATGTGGTTTCACTTGATCAATCATAATAGAAGGGATATGGGATCTTCTAATGTAAATTTGAAAATCGCATCAGTCCACATAACGTGTGATATCTACCACATGGATCCCTCGTGGCAGCTCCAGGGAGATCTTTGGGATCTTTCTCTAATAGAAGCGCAATCCTAGAAACCAAATTCAACTATCTTCTTCTCGTCAAGATCTGCTCCACCTCTTCTCGCTGAGATCTACTCCACACAGTATTTTCTGCCAACCGAATCTGTAACGTTCGATTTTCCACATAGTTTTGTGGCCCATGATTGTTGCTAACCATAAATATAATCGTAGGAGGGGAATCCCATCTGAATTGGATAGCCTTTCATCTAGGGAACTGAATAATTTAACTCTCCATCAGATTGAGCCCAATCTGTCTAATGAGATCTGTGGCTTTCCCAATAGAAATCATTGATGCAAGTTTTAGAAAATCTATCCAGTCTATTTTTAGCATGTCTTAAAACTGCAAATCAATGCAGAGAAAGCGTTTTCCATTATTTTGTAGAACTTAGCATACCAAGTGATTGCCAGATTCTGTAATCATGTCATTTACCTGTATTTTATAAATGCCTCAGCTCTCAAAGTAGGACGTATCAGAGTTGAGAAATTGCATTATGTAATTTTTTCCATTCTATTATAATACATATTACATACATTAGTGCAATAAGATATACATCGGTAGTGATTTTGATTAACATGGTGCGAAACTTTCTCAATGGTTGTCAAAATGGAAGGAAGTTGAAATCCATTTCCTCTTGAACCATTTGATGGCTATAAGAGCACACCATGTAAATAGTGCTACTAGTTTCCACTTGTTGCATCTCTTTGTATTTTCAAAATTGTCAAGAAAAATGCATATGGTGTTAAGACAAAATTGTACAGAAGCGCAAATTATCCAAACTATGATTAAATCGTTATGTATACCCTAACATTTAATGGATCTGGAAGTATAGTTCCACTCACTTTGATTTGAAGCTGCATGAACTTCACATAATCAATTGCTTGCTCTAGGATTGTGCTGATATCAACCTGGTCACAAATTGGATGCACACGGATTTCTTAGATAAAGGAAATAGAAATCCAAGCTAGTGAAACCTATGTGCTAATTACAATTCATACCTTGGTACCATTTGGAACAAGATTCTACAATATCTTTAACGTTTCATTAATTCTTTCGTGTCGATTCCGTAAAATTGAAATCAGAATGGTTAAAAATCAGTTTGAACTTTAGGTATTTAGCATTCTTTCAAAACATGCTATTGCAATGTGTGACTTGTGATATAAGTACCCGTGCATAAATGCTCTACAGATCACTTGCAAAACATCTTCTAGCACGAGGCTTCCGTTCGTATTGAGAGTTGAACCAACTGTTGTTGAGGCAATCCCATTTAGAACTGAATTACAAGGCACACTGCGACCCCCATGATCTGGAGATCCCTTAGAATTATTTTCATTAGTATCGGCTACTTCTCCAACAATTCATTTCTTCATCAAAATTCCAACGAATTGTTCGCCTGTGCACAATATTTTTCCATGAGAATTTGGCTCGAGATCTAATATATCCCTATCAACCATTTTTCGCTTTTGGTCGATATCATGACCTGTTGTACTCATCTCCCATGATTGTCGATCACTAGAGTTCCCATATTTTCTTGAAATAACATCAGTTTCCAACTCGTTCAATGCCAAGCAATGATCATGAGGTGTGAAATATGCCAAGTCGTTACATTGTATGGTTGTCATACATGGATTCTCTGATAACGGATCTGAGCTCAACAGCAATAGCATTGAAGTATTTTTACTCCAATAATATTCATTGAGAAAAGAATTCAAAAAATCATTATCATATGACGTCGAGGACGAATCTCTAAGCTCATTGTGGTAGCTGTTGAAGTTGTAATTGGGCCTCTGAGCGTAGAGTGTGCTACCCTCAGCAGTAGAAAGTGTACCATATTCAAGATTATAAGTGGTGGATTTGAGATTATAAAATACAGCTTTTCTTATTCCAATATAACAATAACAAACTTAAGAGATTAATTCTTACTAATATGCTTATCCTTACAAGGGTCATTGATAACTATTACGTATTACATGCTATGTGATGAATATGGTAATTTAATTAGTTTTGGGTTTCATTATATAAAACATGATGTGTATTAGTAGTAAAAGTAAAAATTATGGTGTGCCTCATTTCCATAAGAATTCAAGGTGTAGTCAGCTTCAACAAGCTCGATATCATTCCACCAGTTTATGTGAATCAATACAGCTTATCTACATATCTATTACATGCTTAGATTCTAAAAAGTGGTCTTGTACTCTACATGACTGGAATCATAGGTAATGTAAATGAAATATAGTATCCACTTCAACAGTATGAAAGACATACGGAAGCTATCACGTGAATGTAGAAGTGTTTTGAATGTAGAAGTTCACAATTCTTAAAATGAAATACACCATCATCCATTTTGCCACGTTGTTAAATTATGGTAAAACTTTGAACAACACTCACAAGTTTTAAATGAAACTTTAGATAAACCCTTTTCAAAAAGTAATTATTTGATTATTTGATTATTTGATTGTAACAATATCACTTTTAAAAAGATTTTCAATCTTAAATTAAAACTTATTTTAAATTGTGTAAGTGACATAAGTGTATTAATAATTGCAAAGCTTATATATATATAAAGCCATACAAAATAATAAAATGGAAATCAAATAATTTGTCAAAAATATTGTTGGTTTATCTTGGTTTATATTGCCCGGACGCCATTGCAAAAATTCATGGATCCAAAGAAGATTATTAAACGGCTTACCAAACTAAGCAAGATAAAATGAAAACCAAAAACTAAATATTTACAAAAATTACATAGGGCCCTTTATTAGTTGTTTTTATTGAAAAAAAACAATTTATTATGTATATTTAGCTATGAAAATAAAAATTGGATTAGTATAATTTATTTTAATAGTTAGTATGTATATATAACAATAAATAATTAAAATAAAAACATTTAAAAATAAAAAAAATTAGGTCAAACATAAAAATGGATCATTTGTTGTTTTTAAATAAATCGAATTTAAAGATAAAAAAAACAATTCAACAATAATAATAAATGTGTAATAATAATAATAAAATATTATTATAACACAAAAATTAAAAAATATATAGAAATACAAATTAACATTAGGTAAATAAACAAAATATAAATATAAAATGTAATTTAAGAAAAATATACAATAAAACTAATATGCGTCTTTGAAATTGAAGGCAGCTGCTATCGCAACTACACCTTCTTTTTAATTTTTATTTTTTGCGTAGTGGGACCTCGCAACATCTTCAGTTGGGGGGGGGGGGGGTATCCACATGGTCATTGAAACTGCTAAACTTATCATAAAAAGATCGTTTCTTTGATCATTAAGATAGTTTGCTTTTACAGGGGTCGACCACTAAAAGGGTCGACCCTCTCTCCCTATTGTGCAATCATTACATAAAGACACATATTCATATACATAAAATTATAAGAATAAAATAAGCACATAAAATTTATTTTTGTAAATAAATCAAATTTAAAAAATATATAAACAAAAACAACTTCAAAAATAATAATCAGAGGGTTATGATAGCATTACAAAAATAAAAATTAAATTAAATTAAAAACTAAACATATAAATAAATAAAAATTATTAGGTAACAAATAAAATTATAAATGAATTTGAAATCTTCTCAAAATTTTATGATTATTGTGCTAACTTGTTGTCATAAGTCACTCAGAAATAGGTTTCAACAAGAAGGGTTGCTATTTCAGGTATAAAAGCATTTTATTTATTTTCTTTAAATTTTGATTAAGCACATGTTTTCATGTATTTTTAATGCTCTCACAAGTCTATTGCAGGAAAATGCTAACCTTTTTGCAAATTTAAAGATGAATGAATGGCATGCAGAATTGATTTCTAGAATCACAGAAGATTTTCAGAAAATATGTTCCATTGAAAGCTTGAAGAAGCTGAGTTTCCACTATGTATGTCATTACATTTGCTGCCAAAAAAAATCCTTTTAGAAACCAGTTACGCCATGTCATGGCTACTTACCATTTTTCCTTCCAAGCTTATTTGTCATCCATGTTAGAGTCTACTTTTTCTACCTTATACATCATGACTTCCTGCATGCCTACCTTTCTAAGTTGCACACATTTTTCCTCATCAGTTTATCTTTGTTTCCTTATGAATAAAACCATTTAGTTTCCTTTTCATGACTACATTAATTTGTTATCCCTTCCATAAAAATTGTTTGACCTTCATATCTTTTCATCTATAGTCCTACCACTCATTATGTACAACTCATGTTGACTGTTGTGGGATTCCTTAAGGACCACCTTTCAACAAGTCTTGCCCCATCGACCTCAGCACCTTATCTGGGATAGAGACTAGAGTTCATTTTTAGTACCTTGAAGCTTACATACCTTAATGGCAAGTTATCTCGCTGACAATCATGGGAATACATCAATATCCCTTGATTGTTAGATCTTGCAAGTGGCTCAACATCGGCTCATTTATTCGCACTTTGCACAATGTACTTAGGTACCTTGGCACTCATTGACATCAATGGTGATATTTCCTCACATTGGTTAATGACATTCATCAATTATCAGTAATCCAATGACTTCTTTCCATGTTCGACATCAACACATTTATTCCCATGGTAATAATTGTACCATCGGGTTTTGTAGCAGGTGAAGACTATATACTTTGCATGACTCCATCAGCAGTTTTACAACAACATACTTCCATCCAAATGAGAGTACCACAGTTATGAGAGGACAAAATTATACACCTTATGGGTCCAGGTATCCACCCACTTATTAGTCTCCTAACTATGGCTTCGTAGCACCCCAACCTCAAGGTACTCCAAACTACAATATGCAACCCTACATGGGTCAAATGGGAGGAGGTTACTATCGCACTGGCCAAGGCCATGGTGTCTATAATAATCAACCCTATGTCAACCAACCTTATCAAGGAGCTTGGAACCATATGCCTAAACCTAGACTCCCTTTCCTTGCAATGCTAAACCTACCTGACTTGTCGAGATTAACAAATGACTCGGTTTCTCATGACCTGGCATGGTCAGTCATTCCTGCCAAGCTTCCTTCGGACATTCCAAAGTTCGAAGGAAAGACTGGTGAATATCCTGGTGAGAATATCACGACGTTCCACCTTTGGTTCTCTTTGAATTCCTTGAATCACAATTCAGTTCATTTAAGTCTATTTCAATGCACCCTTACAGGGCCTGTGGCGAAGTGGTACATGGAGTTTCCTGGGGGGACTTGTACATCATTTAATGACCTATATATGACCTTCCTCAATCACTTTTAGCTACCTGTGTGTTACGATGTCGGTACTGAACTCTTGTCGACATTTCAGCAGGACAAAGCCACGCATATATTTGATCACATTCAAGAGTGGCATAGACGGAAGAGATTGATTAAAGCCTATATACCACCAGAGTTCCTTTTGGAATGGTTCCTCAACTATTTATTTCCTTACATAGCGAAGGATGTTTCCACATCCGAAGTGCAAAATGAGGAACAAGCTGTCTTTAGAGCTCAAGAATTGGACTTGATTTATGCTCAATCTGGGATCTTGTATGAGATCATGTTGAACGCACCTAGATCCAATTTCGACCCTAAGCTTAAACTTGGGCCACATCCTGATGTCATTATTGGTTCCACAAGTGCTAAACCCATAATCTTGGTTGCAAAACAAATGAATAATTTGTATGTTAACCAACCTACGTCGGGACAAGCTACATCTTCGTCTCAATTTACCCAAACAGCGGAGGTACTCTCAGAGCAATCGTCGAACCAGAAAGGTAACCAGCAACCTAGACGAAATAAAAAGAAAGGTAAAACAATCAAAAGGGTGGAAATAATAATGAAAATGATAATAATGACAAGAAAAACAACAATAATATTGGGGGGGATAAGAAACCTAAGAATAAGGTCAAATTTCCATGTAATCTATGTGCGGATGATCACCTCACTCACTTGTGCCCTCAGATGGAAGATGCCTCAAATTTCATCGCATAGGGCCTAGTTGTGCTGAACAATCCTTTACCACAAAATTGGAATATGAACTCGAGGACCATGGATCCTGGTGGTGCTTATGGTGGGACTTCAAACCCGTCGAACACCATTAGTGGACATAGTTGCATTAATATGGTGAATGCCACAAATGTTGTGACTCATTCTAAAGACTATGGTACGTCACAATCGGACCTAGGAAAAGAACCCGCTCCACCTGATATCCCTTTGTGTATTGAAAAACCTAGTGATAAGCCTGAAGCTCTGCCTCGCATTCCTAAGGGATTCTTGAATTGTTTGGGGCACAATCCTAATGCCTGAGCCACCCAGAACTATTCTATCATCGAGGATTTGGGCCAGACTCCTTGTGTGATGTCTACATTAGAAGTTATTCAAACTTGTCCTCTACAAAGGTGTTGAGCCACAAAAGGACCACATTTTATTCATCTTTTCTATACCATTTGTCACCTTATTCCTATCTTATCCTTCCATAAAACCATTAATATTCACCGCTTTCATAATAAATATGGGTTTATATTACCATTTTTCAAATGATTTATTTTTGAGTATTTAGAGTGAGTTTGTGGTTAATTATTGAGAAAAATAACATATTTTCATTATACTTTAAAGTTGGATGAGTTTAATGATGCTTACAAGTGTATTTGAAGACTTTAACAAGCTCAAAAGTGACCACATAGCCTCAAATTGGAATTTCATCCTCAAGATGTGGGCTAATTTCAAGGAGAAGATCATGGACATGTGGAGAGAATATCTCATCCAATATTTGTTGGAGGATTTGAAGGGATGAGTTGTAAATTTGTTGAGGATTTTGAGGGATAAGTTGAGAGAATAGTGGATCTATAATTATGATCAGTTATCTTCAATTCATGTATAAATAGGAGGGCTCTCTCCTCATTTTGGTTAGAGATCCCTCTAGTGGTTTGGAAGTTGAGAATCATTTGAGTTAGTCATAGAGTGGATTCTTGATTGTTATGTAATGGAGATGATGTATAATGCACATCCTTTGATTTCCCCATGTTAATATATATTTTCAGTAATTTCTTTCTTATGAGTTGTTCATATAGATTTTCAATTATGTTTTGCTTATGAATTGTTAGTATAGATTTACCGTGAGCTCACAAGTTAATGTCGATTTCTTTATGCCAGTTTATTTCATGCAATTTCAGTCTTTCTTTATCAAGTTAATTTATGCAATTTCATGTTTTCTACAATTAGATTTATTTTCATACAATTTCCTATTTTCATAACTTAGATTCAATTTCAGATGTAGAATAGGTTAGCAATAATCTGCCCCTGCATATATTTTGTATGTACCTCACAAGTTTACGCTCTCTCTGGGCTGACAATTAAATCGTTGGATATATGTTATAATTTGTTTAATATTTTGTACTAACAAAAGGAAAACCTTGTTTTCTGCTCTTGGGGTGGCTGATGGAATCTCTCCTTCTATGATCAAATTTGAAACTCATGAAGTCCATCCTTGCTTGCCTTAATATGTGTCCCTTTTGGTGCATGTAGAGTGTCTAAACAACACCATCAAGTGCATAGTGATTGATGAGGGCGCTGCGGCTTCCGTGATGTATTTGTCATGTTGGAAGGGGTTGGGTTCTCCTGCATTGTCTAAGTCAAGAAATATGTTAACTGTGTTTGATGGAAGATTGTTTTGGTCGCATTGCATTCGTCCTTCCCTTGAGTTCCAATTGGGAGGGAAGACCGTTACGATCGAGGTCGAGGTGGTTGATGCGCCCCTTATAATCTTTTATTGGGTAGGAACTGGATTT
Source organism: Pseudotsuga menziesii (assembly GCA_001517045.1). NCBI lineage: Eukaryota > Viridiplantae > Streptophyta > Pinopsida > Pinales > Pinaceae > Pseudotsuga > Pseudotsuga menziesii. The sequence goes on along the minus strand of LPNX010209672.1, from coordinate 465,332 downwards.
ACAATATGCAAGCGTTCATGTTGTCACTCTTCCGAATTGTTTGTTTTCCTTTAGATGGGAAGGTTGTGATGGTCGATCAAATATCCATTGATCATTCTAGTTTGAAAGCATCGTCAAGAACTTCTATCCCGGTTATCGATCATTCTCAGCCGACAACTGAGAATATTGGGGTGGGCATGTATCCTTCACTAATGGAAACTTTTAGTTGTGTCGCGTCCGTTCTTATGATTGGTTCTAGTCTTGTTAAAGCTTCAACGTCGTTGAGTTCGGTTCCTTTTTGCACTTTGCATATGGAGGATCCTTGGACTCTTCCTTCTCCGAGTACTTCAAAGGAATTTTCTATACCTGCCGAGATGGACATGTCATTACCTACAACCATGGTGGTTGCTAATCTTGATTTTGTTGTAGAGTCTAGTCCTTCCTCTTCGTGGATGGAAGAGGAGGACCCTTATGCATTGCCTGCTTGGGTAGTGTCATCCTCTCACTCACATGACTACCTCGATGACATCTTTCCATCAGACGAGGCTATTCTCGAGGCTATGTCTGGGATAGACCAACCTTGGGGAGACTTGCATCATAGATCATATTTACTCCCTAAGCTTGATGATATTGAGCATGATGACTTTAAGGAAATCTTTAGTGAGAAAATTGGTAGGCCCATGGTCCCATTAGGCTCTCATAGAAATTATGTTGAAGGGAACATGTCTAACTTGTCACCAACTATACCTATCAATATTTCTTATGTTCTTGGAAAGATTGAAAACGTGTACATTGGGGTGGATTGTTCCCCCAATGAAATTAAAGAGCACATCGAGATTTTTAAATAATTTCAAGATGTGTTCACTTGGTCGTATGAAGAAATGCCAGGAATTGACCCTCGCATTGTCAAGCATGAAATCAAAACCTATATGGATGCTAAGCATGTTCGACAACGTTTGCGAGCTATGAATCCTAGGAAATGGCCTGCAAGGCAGAGATAGAGAAGTTACTCAAAGTTGGATTCATCTATCTCATTCCATTGATGCAATGGGTGTCAAACCTGGTTCCAGTGGATAAGAAGCAAGGAAAAATCCGAGTATGCATTGATTTTATATATTTAAATCAATATTGTCCTAAGGATAATTTACCTGCAGCATTTATTTACCAAATATTGGATGAGTGTGTGAGGAGATAATTTTACTCCTTTATGGATGGCTTCTCTGGCTATAATCAGATCCAAATTAAACCCAAGGACCAACATAAGATTGCTTTTATTTATCCTTGGGGCACGTTTGCATATCAGAAAATTCCCTTTGGCCTTAAAATCACCGAAGCTACGTTTCAACGGGACATGACCTTTGCCTTTCATGACCTTAAAAATATTATTGAAGTATATTTGGATGACTTAGCTGCTCACTCTCGCTTGAGGGTGTGCCATCCTTATCATTTTCATTTATTTTTCGAAAGATATCGTCGTTATCAAATTTGGTTAAATCCTCATAAGTGCATATTTTGCGTGAAGGTTGGTCATTTACTAGATTGTTTCTGAGAAGGGTATAATGGTCGATCCTTTGAAAGTTGAGGCAATACTTCAACTGTCTCCCCCACATAACATTAGACATATTCAGTGTTTGCAAGGTATGGTGAACTTCTTGCAAAGATTCGTAGTTAATTTTTCCAATTTGACCAGAGGCTTGATGCGTTTGTTGAAGAAATACACTCTGTTTATCTAGGATGAGGGAGCCCAAGAGTCTTTCGATGCTTGGAAAAAATCCTTGGCATCGGCCCCTGTGCTTAGTCCACCTAACTATAGCCATGACTTTTTTATATATGTGGTCGTGTCTCAAGAGATGATTGGCGTGGTGTTGGTTCAAGAGGATGAGGAGCTTCAGGAGCATGTCATGTACTATCTTAGCCGAAACCTTATTGGCGTGGAATTTCTTTATACCCATGTTGAGAATTTGGCCTTAGCTACCATCCATGTATTTCATCGTTTGAGACATTACATCCTTCTTCGCCAAACTTTTGTTGCAGATCACATTAATCCATTTCAATTTGTCCTCGCTCGAAGGATGATAGGGGGGAAATACAATAAGTGGATTGTGATATTGCAAGAGTTTGACCTCGAGTTTGTTTTGGCGAAGTCAAAGAAGTCATTGATTTTTTCTGAGCTTATCTCTGATTTTCTGAGTTTGGATGAAGGAGACGTTTATGAGGACTCGTTCATGGATGAGCACATATTTATCATCTCGACTATTGACCCATGGTATGGGGACATCATTGTTTACTTGCAAACTTTAAAGGTTCATTCTCACCTCTCACGGGATGAGCGTCGACAACTACATCATGTATCAAAGAATTACCTCATTGCGTATAACACTTTATACCGTCTTGAGGTTGATTCCATTTTACATCATTGCTTAACTCATGAGGAGGTTGAGGTTGTGTTGGATGATTTCCAGAGAGGGGCATGTGGTGGTCATTTATATGGGATTTCTATAGCCCAAAAAATATTGAGAGCAGGGTATTTTTGGTTGTACATCTTTAAATATTATGTTAATGTGGTCAAGAGGTGCCACCCTTGCTAGGTGTTTGTATGGAATATGTTTTCTCACCCTGCCCCTTTTCATCCGATCATCACCGCCGGTCCTTTCACCAAGTGGGGGGTCAATTTTATGGATTGCAACCCAGCTTCGGTTGGGGGGCACCATCGTATTATTGTGGCTATTGAATATTTCATGAAATGGGAAGAGGCTATTCCCACCATTAAATATGACAGTGAGACAGCCGCACATTTCATATTCAACCAGATTATCACCCGGTTTGGCATTACAAGGGATCTTGTCACTAACCATGGCAGGAAATTTCAGAACAAAATGATGAAAGAGTTGTCTTCGAAGTTAGGAAATGAGCAAGAGCATTCCTCTTCTTACTATCCTCAAGCAAATGGACAGGTTGAAGCAGTGAACAAGTCACTTAAGTCCATTCTCCAATGAACCATTGCACAAAGCAAGACCAATTGGCACATCATGTTATATCCTACTTTGTGGGCCTATCGAACTACGGTTAAGACTGCCACCAGTTTTTCTTCTTATCAGCTTGTGCATGGGGTGGAGTCAGTTTTACTAGTTGAGTGTGAAATCCCTTCTTTGAAGCTAGCCATGGAGCTTTTACCAGACACTTCCGCATTATAAGAGTGTTTGGTCCACTTGGAGTAGTTTGATGAGCAGTGTCGATATGCTTTAGAGGCTCTTTAGATTGACAAGCATCGCATTAAGGTCCAGTATGATAAGTCTTTCTGTCCTAGGATATTTAGAGAAGGTGACTTGGTTCTCTTGTGGGACCAAGCTAAGGAACCCTTGGGGGTAGGAAATTTTAATCCCATGTGGTGTGGGCCTTGCATTTTCATGCATGTATTAGAGAAAGGTTCCTACAAGTTATTCAATTATGAAGAGACAGCCTTGGCAGAGCCTAGAAATGGGCTCTATCTTAAAAATTACTATGCATGATTTTAAACCGAGGCTGACTTGTTGTATATTATTGTGCATTTGCATAGCATAGTTTTGGTCTACTTGTGGTGATCAAGTTTGTTGACTATCTTCCATTTTTTGTGGAATATATCGTCAGATTCTTCGGTTTAGGTAGGATTCGCCGATGGTTCTAGCCGCCACACTCAAAACTCAGCTTCGACTGCTTGGGTGATTTATACTGCTATGGGTCAAGTGTTGTCTTTAGGACGGGTTTGTCTATGGCCTTCATTGAACAATGGTGCAGAGTATAGTGCCATTATCGAGTTATTGTGTGATTCCATTTCACATGGTGTTCACTCTCTTGAGGTACATCTTGATTCACAGTTAGTGATTTCATAGCTTAATGGCTTGTATCATATTAGGGATCCGACTTTATTACGAAGGTTCTTGTATGTCATGTTTCTTGAATGACAATTTGAGAACATAACATGCATTCATATTACAATAAATTTTAATCAAGGTGTTGATTCATATGCTAAATATGTATTAGATTGGCATTTGTTTCACAGACCATAAGCATTCACAAACACATTTACACATGTAAATAAAATAATAATCGATCATCATAGGTATTTTTTTATTAAAATATATGTCCAAAAATGTGGTGTCATCATACATAAGTGTCATATACAAAAATGGGGCTTCCGAGCCACCAAAATATACTACATGGTCATACAAAAAATATACACCCCAACCTCTAAGTATGTGGGGGATGAGGGTGTTGATCATGGTAGCACACTACGGATCTAGCTAGCCAGTGAAATAAATGAGCCCATGCCCATGGTACTCCAACCACCTGGAGCTGCATGGCCTCAGGAAATTCCTCATCTTGCACCATGGAAACCCTATGTGCCAAACAGCGAAGTTCATGTGGATGCTTTGGAGCATACGCTCTGCATCCACACCTATGAACTCATCTCCTCTTCCCCTCCATCGATGACAAGGGAAACCATCTAGTCATCGTGGTCCCACATCTGCATGTACATGACAGAGTATCACTATATGTCACCACACCAAAAACATGTCTTTTTTATTCCATATATCAAAAAACACCAAAAAATTTAATAATTCAAAAAAAACAAATTTGGAGTCAAGATTCGTTACCTATCTCTCCATATGTGGAGCCTAGTGGTATAGGCATGTCTAGGTCTCCACGGAATTCAATCCCTACATAGGGAAATTCATCTATGGTGATGATCTATCTCCGCCACCAGAGGAAGAAGTCTGATGGGTAGGGGTTTGCCACCCGCCCCCATCATAGTCTCTGCATGACGTTTTCCCATCGTAGCTAAGCTAGATATCAAACTCCGTGTAGTGGAATCTCAACTCTAGGGCTTAGCCCTAGCACATGCTCAAAAAACAAAGCACTTAATATGCTTCTATAACCGAAGTTCCTCACCTGCCCCATCTTGCAGTCACTAAGATGTTGTTTCATATTTCTCAATAGTGAGGTACTCTAGTCATATATGGTAGGACGCATACACTCCACTGCATAGAACATCAAAGGCTTCAAATCCTAGTCGATAGATGTTAATCCCACTATTCTACCCAGGTCCAACAGTATGGCTTTCAACCCGATATTTTGGATCGTGTTTGTTTGGATTTGACTCCTAACCTTCTCTACATATGGGACACAATACATAGAAATATACTCATCTATAGTGATCCTACCTCCTAGCCCACATGACCGTAGGTTTACCACCTCCCATCTGGGGGACAATCTTGTGATAAAGTAAATGTCCTCAACCTCAATGTTGAGAGGCATATAATCTAATTGAAAAATTATCTGAGTCAGGATCCCAGTAATCCACTAGCATTTGGAGTAGCCTTGGATTTTCCCTTAAGCTTCCAAGGATTCAAAACTTGTACAGTCCACATGCCCTTAACGTTTGTTGAACCATGAGAACAACTTGCACGACCTCTTCAACGTCACCATGTTCACACTCCCTCCACTCTAGCACCATCCTACACAAAGATTTCCAAGTTTCATGATACTTTGACCTTACATTTATCATTTATGACCTTGTCCATGGCTATTTTTGAAACAGCGGTGTATATACGCGGGTATCGTGGTCTTTTCTGCCTACACCCACTCCTATACGAGGATAAAGACCTGATTTCTACATGGGCTGAAACGCATTATTTGGGATGGCCCAAATCAATAAATTGACCACCAAATTCAAAAATAAAAACATGTAAATGAAGTAGTAGGGCATGGTAAGTTACCTGGACCAAACAGGAAGTGATTTCGTCAGAGGATGCTCCTGGAATCAGCTTCTGAAGTTCTGAGTACAAAAGCACTATGGTGGGTAAATTTTCAAATGGTATGAAAATTATTATTTTTTCACTATTTTATAGAAAACATTTGAAATTTTTACCCACTTTTTTATAGTTTTGACCCTTTTTTAACCGTTTGGACTAATATGGTGTGGTAGGAGCCCGTTTTGAACATGTTTTGACCGCATCTTTGATCCATTCTGGCCTATTACAGGTATAATGTATGAACTAGCATATAGGTTAGGATTTCACATCCACCTGCATTTTTCATGAACTTATGATCGTTTCATTTTAACCTTGGGTACGAACCCATTCCATGATATCATGGAACCTTCATGCTACTGTTAGAAGTGGTATTTTGTGAATGGTAGAGCTTTCCTATACATGGGTGCCCTAGTTAGATCCTATTTTGCATTTGGTACCCATGATGAGATACCTCCTTTAGGTTGTGGGAGTCTCTTTTTAGTCCCGCCATGTCCTTGAGCAAGAGCTTCGTACTCCTCTTTAACTTTATGATGGATTTTCCCCATAGGTACTCCCTTGTAAATGTCAAGTTATTGCATTTTTTGCTTGCCTTCTTTAGCTTTACGTCGACTCCCTAAATTTGAGTTATCATCCATATATCCCGATATTGTCTCATGTCTAGCCAAGTAGAGCCTTATACATATCTTTTGCAACTTGATCATCCCTTTACCAAGAGGAGACCTTCCCCCGAGTGTCGTTATTCTGCACATGTTTTCTTGTATTGAGCATAGGTATATTCCACTTCTTCGAACTAGCTTTCTTGTCCTTGACACTCATCTCCTCCTATATATGTACTATAAAGAACTTTTATTCTTTTTCAAGCTTTTCAAAATATCTGAAAAAGTACAAAAAAATCAAAAAACATAAAAAGCAAGATGGGAAAATATGTTATCTTTGGCAGTAGTTGAGTCATGTCACCTTCGAACAGAGCATTGTATATCACATCCGTTGGTTGGGTTATTAGTTTGACTCTAGGAGTTGTACTCGTTACTCTGATTTTATCTCCACTGACTTGTTATGCTTCTGGTCCCCATGGAGACTCTGTTGATGCCTCCTGTGTCACACAGATGCCCTATTTTTCATATCGAGTCCATGATGCCTACCTTTAGTCACCATTTTCCTTATGCTCTTCTTCGAAGGAAGTTGAATCCTGACTCGGACATTCCTCAGTTATCTTGACTTTTCATGTCATACATTCCCGGTACTATTACTAGTTCGTGCACATATTGTTCATTAAGTTCTTCCACATTATACAGCATTGTTGAGTACCTCGTGTTGGTTGATGGGGGATTCCTTAATTCCCTCCTTCCAGCGGATCCCATTCCATCGACATCAGATCATTGATTCTAGAATAGGATTCTACAGTCATTTGAGTGCCTTGAGACTTACAGTCATCAGTGATAGTTTCTCTCACCATCGACAGTTTTGGGAATACATCAATGTCCCCTGATCGGTGGATTATTTCAAGTGTTTGACCTCAACACATCTATTCACACTTGTTAGATTGCACTCTATACCTTTATTCCCATTTTCATTATCAGTGGGTTATCTCACATCTATTAACAGTATACATCAATGACCAGCAATTAGATGATGGACTACTATGTTCGACCTCACCACATCCATTCGCATAGTAGGACATGTACTCGTAGTGGTTTGCATAGAATACCTTCCATCTTGGTGGCATTCCATATATGCTACCTCCTTGATTGTTCCAGTGTTCATGTGATTTCAGCTCTCGTGATCATGATTCCAATATTTCCAGTGTATATTAGATATCTTCATCTATTATGGAGATCTTGATCCATTGTATATTGTACATGGTGATGACCACACTTAAAACTTTGTATATCATTCCTTATCATGTCCATTGTACTCTTATGTATCTAGGACTGCTACATGTACTTGCAGTCACATGCAAATATTTGTCATTGTATTGTACTAATGGGTGGCTGGTTATTCCACCTAGGTCTTCATTATTCCACTTCTAGGATGGATTTTTTAATGTATTTCAGCCATCATGTTACCCCTCTGACCTCACACATTAGGGGGCATCTGTTATTGTTGATTTTACCACACCATGTAGATCATGATTTTATGGCCTTCCCTATCCCTCTGCAGACTCCTTAGACCCCATGTACCTATATTATACTTTGATGTTCCAAGATCATCCCTAAAAAACACATGTTTATTCACGTACGCGACTTTTAAATCTATACTCGCGTGTACACATGACTTTTGACCTCAAACCCGTGTACATCGGGATGTGTGCATGAGTCCAAATATTTTTGTAGTTTTCCTCATCTGAGTATGGATAACTTGACTCTTGGCCTTCCATATTCCTTGAGAATGCTCGGATTCAACCCTCCATTACCTTTTTGGAGTACCATATAAGGAACCCCTTGGATACATTGAAGGGAGAGAAATTGAAGAGAAAGAAAACTATAGTCCATTGTTGCCTCAACTTTGATTATACTCAAGTCTGCATCCCTTTGTCCCTTGGAGCACATAGTGTTCTTCCCAAGATTTCCTTTTCTTTGTGAGCTTGCCATCGAGAGATGGAGGATTGAAGTGGTGGAGGCCCAGGTGGAGGACTTGGTTTGTCTTGTTCATAGAAGTGCCAACAGAGTTTGTCACTATTGTATCTCTGATTTATTAATAGAAATATCTTTTCCTGTCCAATTCATGTGTATTTTGAATATGAATATTGAATCCATGGATGTATTTAATTGCTTATACATGGTTGATTATATATGCTATGATAGCTCTAACACATTTATATATATCATGCTTGCTTTGTTTTCTATTGTTGAGAGAAAATTATAATTGCAATTGCATTGTAAAAGCTCAACGGGGATCTACTTCAACCATCTGGAATAAATTACAATTCAATATCCCTTAGTGTTATATTTGTTTAATGTTCTTGCATATCGAAAAACATTGATTTCTGGTGTCATATTGTCTATTGTGGTACCCCCAAGCCATAGGAATTTTCTCTCCCTAACAAGATGGTTAGCAAAACCTTTTATAAGCTAGATTAGAATTATTAAGGTCCAATTCCAACCCATCAAGGAGTGAGAGATAATTATGATAACCCTCACGTAACAATTGCCCAAGGTGCAAGAACCCTAGTGAAGAAGGGAACCCTTCAGGGGAGTTGTATGGATTTTATGTGTATGTCTCATGTACTGTAAACACCTCCCACTTGTGGTCACTATGGTTAAAACCTAAAAAACGACCACTAAGGACACAATTTTGTGACTAACAATCAAGCATAATAGTTGTGAGTAAGGTTTTTTGTGTATGGACAAGGAAAGGACACCATTTTGTGACTAACAATTGAGCATAGCAGCTGTAAGTTAGATTTTTGTGTATGGACAAGGAATGTAGGACTATATCTTAAACTTTACAATTACATTGGTAAGTTTTGAATGCTTTAAAAATGTATAATATAAAATATTTATAGCATAAAATATTTAATATTTATTTATAGTTTCACATTTTCTAAAATTTTGAAATGAATCTATTATTTACATATGTTAAATATATAGTTTTGTATTTTATTTTTTTAATATATTTGTCTAATGTCTTCTCTCAAATTATATATTAATTATTATTCACAAAATTTACAATGGTTTATTCCTCAAATTAAAATGATTAAAAAAATTCATCGAAAGAACGTTAATATTACGTTTTTATTCAAACAAAACGAAACAAGGGAAGACCTTAAATAAGTTCTCGTTCCCGCCATGATGGTTGAAGGGAAGACCTTCAACCATCCCTTAAATAAGGTACGATTCGATATCCCTTAAGGTACGATTCGATATCCCACCATATTTCAAGGACATCATGCATTTGTTTAACATCATGTATTTTTTAGCTTGTAATTTGTGAAATAATGTTTATATAAGATAATGAAATCAATCTTTGACTACATATTCTATCATATTTGTGTTTTACACGAACAAACAACAATATAACATTCGCACTAACATGATTTATTCATGATGTTGGAAAGCTTAAAAAATCCCCTCAAAAGGAGGCTAATACGAAACTTCTTGACATCAAAATATGGATAAACAAGGGAAAACTCAAATAAGTGGTCATTTCCTTTGTAACTTAAGAAACAATAATTAATATTTGAATACATGTGTTTTTATGAGTCATCCCTGATATCAAACCATAAACTGCTTTGTGTTTATCCACCAGCATAGATCCAAATCCTAGGCTCTATCAAACGTTGAGAGGGATCAAATCTCTCGAGGTACATACCTCTTCTCAAGTATTTCACTCAAAAAGCTATTAATTTGACTCAAACCAAAAGACACATCTTTTTATTTAAGGTCAACATATAATATTTTTATTATTAATATTTAATATTATTTATGGCCCACATATAATATTTTTTATTATTGTTTTATTTTGTACAATAAAACCATGGGTTGTTTAGGAAGCCTTCCAACATTTTTTTTTTGCAAATAATTCAAATTTTTATTTTTTATTATTTTGTTATATTGTCTTGTTTTTATGACTAACATTAAGTTTGACAAATAATTAAAATTTTTATTTCTTATTATTTTGTTAGTAAAAAACTTTACAACATAATGTCTACTCAATTATCACATAATTATATGTTATAATTATTATAATATATATAATTATTACATAATGTTATACTTATTATAATAATTATATGTTGAAATAAATTTTTCATCTTATCATATGCTCCAAATTTTATTATTATATGTATGTATATATGCTCCAAATTCATATAAATGCTGAAATTGAAGAATGCTAATAATGGTAGGTATACTTTCCAATCAAGACCTCAAAGTCTCCATCTTGTTTACTTACTGGCTTGCTTGACCACCTAGTTGGCTTGTTAAAAAAGCCAAGGTTTTGAAATTTTTTATTTAGCTCGTACAATTTTAAATTCTAGTCCTTAGTTCCTTAATATGACTAGGAACATTTGGTGTTCGAGTATATGAGAAAATGAAAATTGTCCCGTGTTAAACTCATCCTGTACTTTCACAAGAGACGGCATTGCCTACATTCAAAGGGGAATAAAGTAAATAAATTTACTTGGAGGAATAAAAATAAATCTGAAACAAATTTGCTTTTCTCATGATGGTTGCTTAAGGTTATTTGCTGTGGATTCATAAAAAATAGGTCTAATTACTTCTTGGAGATCTATTGATCAGATACAAAAATAAGCATTAGCTCAAGATGCTCAAACCCTAAGGAAGACTATTCAAGATGCTCAAACCCTATTCAATATTCTCGTCTAAAATATTTGCATCTACTCTGTAAGAAATGGTTCAGGAATCAAAGTTGGAGTGGTGGGCATTTGTGCAGCCCATATCGAAATCTTTAGGTAAGAAGCTCTAAGATTCATCATATCATAAGGTTTTGTGAACTTAGTTCTGAGATTAATTAAGATGTGATAAGTTCTGTGACCTATAATAGAGGATCATCAGAGAATATTGAAGTTGTAGAACAAAATATGGGCGAAGCAGAGATGGGGATATGGGCCTTTCTTTTGAGACTTAATATTCCAAAATACTTGAAGTTTTTCTTGCAACATTCTTTCTTGTGTGATCGAGCTGAAATCCTAAGATTTAGCTCGCAGAGTGATGGTTGTGCTGGAGGTGGGGCTGAGGAGATATTCGAATAGAGATGGCGAGTCTGAATTTTCAGCTCTGTCACTAGCCAATCTTCTGCTGCAGCATTTATATCTAAATTTGAAATTAGAGGGGAGGAACTACTTCAAATTAAAATTTAAAGTTTAAAATAGATTTCCTATTCACAAATTGTTTTTCTCTCTTTTTTTGCGGCAGATTACTTTCGTAGATTTTTCTTCTCTTCTCTAACTTCTTCAATGTAATTAATAAGTATCTCTTTTATTATTACTTTTATAATTTTTTAATTTTAATTTTATAGCCGACAAAACGTTATGTAACGTTACAAGATCTCCCCCATACTGGACTATAGATCGCCTCTCGATGCAACAAGGTATTAGAGTTTAACCAGACATGTCACAAGATATTAAGTTTAACAAGACATGTCCCAAGTTTAAATTTGTGATCAACATGGATTGGTGCCAAAACCAAGGTAAATTCTAAAACATGTGTTATTGAACCCTTTTGTCTACACCTCCACTCCAATCCTAACTAAGGAGTTATTTTCTTTCAATATACTCATATCTTCTAATAAATTAGATGAATCTATTTTGAAAACCTAAATAAATGTTATTGTGTTATTGAACCCTTTTGTCTATACCTCCACTCCAATCCTAACTAAGGAGTTGTTCTCTTTCAATATAATCATATCTTCTAATAAATTAGATAAATCTCTTTTGAAACCCTAAATAAATGTTATTGGGAGGAAATTTACTTAAATCAATTGTGGTGATGATTGTATTGCCATCAAACTTAGACATCACTAACGCATTATTATTATTTAATGTAAATAAAGTATAAATTGCAACTATGAATAGTGCATAACCTTTTCACTAGATAGTTTACAATATACACATTCAACATTTCCAAAACCTTTCCCTTTCATGTAGAAAAGATCTTGAACAATTTCTATTTTTACAATTTTTATGTAAAGGTAAATCATTGTGTACGATTATCAAAATAACTTGGTTGTGCACATCTACACAATTTCATCTATGTGAGCAACGCAACAATGGTTTCATCTATGTGAGCAACGCAACAATGGAAGGGGATGAAAGACACTAAAAAGAGCATCATAATAATGTTTAATGATTGTTATGTGGGCTTAAGTGTTTTAGCATTCAAAAATTATATTTCTTCAAAAAAAATGAATTTATTATGGATTCTAAAAAGAAAAAACATTTTGTTTGAACTAAATGTATACATTATTCCTTGATATAGTATAGAAATACCAACTTAGTTTCAACTTGTAATCTTCATATTTCCAGGGAAAGGTGAAGAAGAAAAATTAGCTTTTTGGAAGATAGAATCACACTCTTCCTCGAGCCAAACATGTAATTTGTACACAAGGATAATTTTAGGGGCGAATTTTATCCCAATGGGATATTTTTCCATGTTTTTCTCTCAAAAAAGATTCACCATTTTGCATTTTTTGAAGCCCTGCTTCGCCCAATTTTGATGGGGTAAAAAAGTTTCACTCTAAAAATTGCCAAATTATTATATAAACGATATAAAATCCTTGGAAATTAAAATATTTTTTGAAAAATATCGCCAATCATTTTATAGTTGGCGTTTTAAGAATTGGTAATATTCGCCAACATTTATACACTTTTAAATTGGTATGGTTCCTTAAAATCATCTGTGTTGGTACATAATATGTTTGTAGATGTTGGTGAACTCAATCATGTCACTCCTCAAACGGACCACCACAAACTCGAAATATTTGGTTACCATTAGAATAGTGTTTGATATTTTTTCTTCAATATTCTAATACAATTTTTCAATCCTATCTTAAAACAACATTCAAAGATGAAGATTGGAGTTTGTAGCTAATTGTTTTGGTCCAAAAGATAAGATAGTCAAAATTGGGTGCTTGCGTCTTTTGAAATATTCCTTTAAGAAGTCCATCATTTTCTTCAATCACTTCCAATTTTAAATTTATGCCAGCATAAATCCATCTTATATCTAGATCTACCAAGCACCAAGTGAGATCAAATTTATTTGCACGTAAAAAAATTTCTTGATGTGTAAAACATTTTAGCTTTGAAAAAAAGAAAAAAATACACATCAATAAATTTGAACCCTCTCGGTGCTTGATAGATCAATATTTAAATATGTTTATGTTGGTTTTATATTTTTATACCTTTTATGTAAATTTTATAATTGAGCCGACATATGCTATCCAAAAGTTTTTTGTTGCCATGTACATTATGCGACAACATCTCTCTCATATTGGGTTGTAGAACACTTTGCTACTCTCAATCCAACTACCATGGATTTATTCATTCACATAACCAAAAGAATGTTTCTTCCATTCATATCTTCAATCATTATTGATCAAGATTGCTCTATGGTGTTGTCATCATTGACTTTATTTCCCTTTATTTTGTCTTTCTATTGAATTTTAATCCAATTTTCAATCCTTCACTATTATTTCACAATAATTCTTTAATCATTTATTTCATCCCACAATTATTGCATTATCCACTTGCACAAGAACTAAAAGAAAGGATCACTAAAAGATAACCATGCACAAGAGACACAAAGATTTATCTTTGGAAACCCAAACGAGAGAAAACCCAACAAACTTTTCTAGTAATAAATTAATCCAATACAAGAAAAATACCAATCATGAAGATTAATCTGTAGCACAATAGTGTTCTCTTCTTCCACAAGAAACCCTAGTGAACCTTTGAGAGAGATAGAGATAATAATATAACCCCAAAATTGCTTCCAGTGATCTTCACTTGTGCTCCTTGAGAAGTGTGCACAAATTGAGAGAGATGAGCTTGCTTGAATGTGTCAAATGAAGTGTGAGAACACTTCTATTTATATTCTTCAATTGACTTGATTTTTACTCTTGAGGCTGACTTGTACTTTTGTCTTCTAGGGCCAATTTTCCACTTTTGCTGGGGTATTGTTCCCTTTCTTATCTTCCACTTTCTCTAGAAATTCTTCAATGGATTTCCTTGGCATCTTTGGTTATTCCATCATTATAGAAAATTTATCCTCATTGATGTCACCTCGCATGTCGATCACATCCTTTCATGTAGATATCTATAGTAGATTCCACCATATTCTAAAAAGTATTAGACACCTCTTAGAGCCAATATCAAGTACAACATTAGAATAGAATTTGTCTCTACTACAAGGAATGAAATCCCTTGTCACATAGACAAGTCAACTCACTCTACTATAATAGATATTTCCTTCATGGAGTATGCAACGTGACCTCTAGCCTCCTATCACTCAAGCCAATCCACATGACAAGACAGACGCTAAGCATCATATCCATAAAACAAATACAGTCAATTCACATGACTATATCAGGGCTACGAAGGGGACATTCTCTCCCTGGGTTGCAAACAAATATAAGACAATGATCTCATAATATTTTCCAATGTTGAAACCTTGGAGAACATCAACACTCCCTCTCAACAAGGGAGACATTTTGCATCATACCAAGCCTCTTACTTGGTGAGAATGTTCTTCAATATTGCATTTGTACTACATTTGCATCTGTATGGTACCTGTATTCCATATGTATTGGATCTTCATTGTATTTGTATTGCATCTACATCTATACTACGATTTTAATACTGCAACTACATTTGTACTACTATGTATGTATTGCAATTGCATCTGTACTGCCATTTTGGTATCTAGGGCATTCACCTCTTTTGAAATTTTTACACCCATATATCGAATCATCACAATGTCTAGGCCACTCATCTCATATGAATGTATTACTTCTTGTCTCTAAGACCATCACAGTGTCTAGGGAATTCATTTCTCATATGAATGTTTGTCTGCTCATCTGGACCATTCATTTATCATGAATATTTATTTTCTCATATGGAACATTCATTTCTCATTAATTCATGTCTGCTCATATTTATGATGTTGTGCATCCATCAATACTCCCTCTCACTCGGATACATATTCTCCATCATGTCGAGCTTGTCACTAAAGTATATAAACTTTTCCCTGGATAGAGGCTTGGTGAGAATATCAGTTATCTGCTCATCCATGGATATGTACTAGATTTTCATTGCTCCCTTTCTACACCATGTTTGGGATGAAGTGGTATTTCATATCCAAATCAAATAGCCCTATGATATTGGTTTCAATTTTTTCTACTTCCATTGTACCAAGTGCCCCAGAAGCATTGTTTCCATTAATCTACGATATCATAATTGATCCAAGCTAAAACAATGCTTCAAAATGCTTTTCTTTGTCCATTGCACTCCTCTTAGCTAGAATATGTATATTTTTTCATCATCTCTTAGATGGTATCCAACTATACCATGCAAGTACCTCAACACATACTTTTTTCCACCTAATGTGCATGCCTCGGCTCAACCATAAATTGGCTCAAGGTTTTTACTACAAAAGAAAACATTTGGTTTGGTGATAACCAGGTACATCAAGGATCTAATCATATTCCTATACATCATAGGATCCATCAAATATGAATCTAAAGTGAAATCACTCAACTTCTTTAGATTTTCATCGTAGGTATATCATGGACTTGCAGTCCATCATCTTGTATCTCTTAGGATCTCAACTATGTACTCCCTCTATCTAAGGAATATCTTATTTGGTTTCTTTCGCACTTCTGATATCAAGAAGTAATGCCTCAAGTTGAGACCCTTCATCTTGAACTTCTTATGCTAGATCCCTCTTGCACTCAACATTTAACTTCTATGTTCCCGTAATGGAATAGATCATCAACCACACAACACCAACATCAAATCAAAAACCTTGTAGTAAAGGTTGGAATCCAAATCATTCTTGGTGAAGTCCAAAATCATTAAGTACATGTTGATATTGACATATAAAATCCTAGGTGCTTACTTGATTCCATATAAATCCTTGTATCATTAACAAATTATGTTGCTGCTACACTATCTATGTGGGAGTATACTACTCCCACTGCATCCAAGTATCTTGCTCCCTCTGCATCTGGACACTCTACACTCTTCACATATGAGTATCTGCATTGAAACAACTTGATTCCTTCTGCACTTGTTGATCTTTGTGTATTTATCTATGTCATCTCCACCGAGTGGGTTTACTAATACAACCCTCTTGCTCTTTCAACAACACTGAATACTATGCATGACTCCCTCTCATTCTAAAAAATTGATGTCTTTTATAAGTCATCTCTAGTGTTTATCAAGACTACAAGTTTGATTTTGTACTTGGAATCCATCACTGGATTCCCTTCAGGTATCGTCATTATCTCTCACACGTCATTCTTCATGATGGACCGATACTCTTTCTTCGTGATATACTTCCAAACCTGCTGGCATGTCGCGTCCTTGTCATTGGAAGTTTTGGAATCAATGATGTGACTCATTGATGCCATATAATATGAGAACCTCTAAGTTCTATTGTTCTCTTTCTGAAAATATCACTAGGAGTTGTATGCCTCTATGCATCTTGTAAAGTAACATCTCTAGGTCCACTGGTTCTATTGGATCTATTGACTCATCCTAAAATTTTGAAGGATGAATAATTTGAGTTTCTTCCTTGGGCCAATCTTCCCACGCCATATACTCGAGATAATGGGAGATTGCTTTCCCTTAGCTTGGTCATTCACCTCTAGATATATGACTCAAGCCCTGAGGATGAATGTATACGTAGGTATATATTAATCATGCATCTTCATCTTCTTCTTGTTTGGCACATGGGTGTATGATATTCAACCAAGGATTCTCATTGGATTCACTTCTACAAACACTTTTTAGTAGTCTTATCCCCCAATATATAACGAGGACACATGATCTGAGCATAATTGTCATACTAGATGCATCTTCTTGTCAGAACATGGGTATACTTTCATAGTCTTCATAATTAACCTATTATGCAACACATGACATAAATGTCCACATGCATTAACCAGTACTAATTTAAACAGTTATGATTTCATCAATAATTCAATCTAAGCAATATAAAACTATTTACGCAAAGTATAAATTACTTATCTTTGTTTGTTTTGTTGGATCCCTCTTTATCTCTACCTCCTTGCAGAAATCACTAGATTTTCTGGAAGGGTACTCTGCTTCATCATCTTACCTAAAGGCCTTGATCTTCTTCTTCATTAAGTTCTAAACTTCTAGAACTTGATTAAGTGTTCATATTATGTCTTCATTTCTTCCAGAGAGAATCATGCATAGTACAAGAAGACATCTAAGGGATTCCCCTACATGTATCTTAAAGTACTAGGTCCAAGATCCCCTTTAGACCTACTATCACTATATGGAAAGAATTCCTTTGGAAATTTTCTTGGCAAGTATACATCTTCTGCAAAACACCTTCATGTTAAAGCTCTGGAGAAGTAGTCTTCATCAAATATGGTTTCTACTTGTATTTCTTCAAAGGTGGAATTTCATCAACATTAGTTGTTGATGTATGATGTTCTCTCTTCCTTTTCCTTTGAATACACTACTAAGCATAGCGAACAAATTTTTGACAAGTATAAGATTTTATCTTTGAAAGGTCCTTCTTTTGAGTTTGAACTAGGGCTAATTTTTTACTTGTATTTCTCTTCTTCTTAAGCTTTCTTCTCCTTATTTATTTTCCTTTATTTTTAGGACAATGGAAAGCATGGTGTCCATATTCATGAAACGAAAGCATTCAACCTTTAAAAGATCCTTATTTTTTTCTTGAGTTGCCATGTCCCTAGAAAAACCATTGTTTTCTACTCTAGACACCAATATCTTGGAAGAATTTGAAAATATGACCTAAAAAATCTAGTAGGAGCTATGTCAAAAATGAAGTTTGAACATTTTGAAAATTTTGAAAATTGAGTCCACATGTAAGTGTTCCATACTAGGGAGGGCTCCAAAATTCTAAGATTGAACCCAATCTATGGTCAGAAAGCTTTAAAACTAGAAGCCTTAGTTCTTAACCCTAGTACGAACTAAGTCAAAATTGAAAATTCACCAAAATGAGATCTGCTTCCATAGAGAAGTGTGCCCTCCTAAGGTAAGTTCCACTATGCTACTTTCAAGTACAAACTAAGGAGAGAAGTATCCATTCCATACTAGGGCACAAACAGTCTCTAGAAATGGCATATATACATAACTGCTCTGATACCATGTTGAATTTTAATCCAATTTTCAATCCTTGATTATTATTTCACAATAATTCTTGAATCATTTATTTCATCCCACAATTATAGCATTATAAATTTGCAATAGAAATAAAATCAAGGATCACTGAAATATAACCATGCATAAGAGACACAAAGATTTATCTTGGGAAACACAAATGGCTGAAAAACCCAGCAAACCTTTCTCAAAGGAAATTAATCCAATACAAGAACAATATCAATCATGAAGATTAATCCCTAGCACAAGAGTGTGCTCTTTTTCCACAAGAAACCCTAGCGAACCGTTGAAAGAGATAGAGATAATAAGATATTCCCAAAATTACTTCTAGTGGTATTCACTTGTCCTCCTTGAGAACTGCACACCAATTGAGAGAGATGATCTTTCTTGAATGTTTCAAATGAAGTGTGAGAACACTTCTATTTATATTCTTCAGTTAAATTGATTTTACTCTTGAGGTTGAGTTGTCCTTTTGTCTTCTAGAGCCAAGTTGCCCCTTTTACTGGGGTATTTTTCCCTTTCTTGTCTTCCACTTTCTTTGTGACTTATTTTTTGGATTGTCTTGACTTCTTTGGTTATTTCTTCATCATAAAAAATTTCTCCTCGATGATGTCTCATCACATTCTTTCATGTAGAGCTCTAATGTATATTTGACCATACTCGAAGAAGAGTCTCATACACTTCTTAGAGCCAATTTCAAATACAACATTAGATTAGACTTTGTCTCCACTATAAGGGATGAAATCCCTTGTCACATAGACAATTTAACTCACTATACTAGAATAGATCACTCCTTCATGGATCACTCCTTCATGGATCACTCCTTCACAGAGTATGCAATGTGACTTTTAGCCTCCTATCAGTCAATCCAATCCACATGAAAAGACAAAGGCTATCCATCCAAGCCAAAAAACACATCTAGTCAATTCACATGACTATATCAGGGCTGTGAAGGGGTCATTCTCTCCTTGTGATGTGAAGTTTGAACCCATGTGAGAGAATGATCTCTCGAATGTTTTCCTGATGTTGAAACCCTAGAGAACATCAACACTTTCATGTATTTCCAAAATAATTTCCATCTTTAGGGTCAAGATTTTATTTGTTGGACCATCTAGCCTCTGGGATATCATGTTCAAATATTGATCAATCTAGTCATACATAGCTTCTCTATGTGCATGTGTTACATATAGAGCCTCCATTTTTCAATTTTGATGCAACTTGAACTAGACCTATAAAGAATGTTAGAATTTTATCAATTTAGACAGTATTATCTTTGGATATTATCTAAGAGAATAACATGCACAACAATCAATCACAAGAGACAATAGACACAAAGATTTTCCCTAGGGAAACCATAAAGGAGAAAACCCCACAACTTCCTCAAAGATAGAATAAGCACCAATGCAGCAGTAAAATCCAAATATAGTAAGATGATCTCCGACGGCTGTTCTCTCTCTTATCCCAGCTCCTTCTCTCTCACTCATGCGCTACAACTGAGTATGAGTGACTGTGTGATAAATAGAGAGGCTCGCTCTCTATTTATACTAGTTTCTGACTTGACAATAAATTACCAGGGACGACTTCTCTAGGAGAGTCTAATAACCCTAGTGCCCCACAACTACGGGGACTTTAACCCCTGATCAACTAGGAGGGTTAACCTCTATGACTTTACATGAATTGTTTACATTATTGATTCTCCCGATAGGAACATCGGGGACTAATTAAATACAATATATGAAATACATAAGTAAATACATTCTGAAGTTACAAATACATTAACACTCCCTCTTAACTAGGAAGGTATTCTCTTGACACAATTCATCAGCACAAGTCTTCTTCTCTAGATCAAGTTTGGATCATCATCAACGTTGGATCATCACTAAATCATCATCAAAGATGGATCATTACTGGATCATCATCAAAGCTGGATCATCACTGGATCATCATCAAAGTTGGATCATCATCGAAACTGGATCATCACTGGATCATCATCAAAGCTGGAAAATCATTGGATCGTCATCATCACTGCTTCTGCTATCTCGATCAACTGGTGCTATCTCTCAATTCTACTCATCATAGCAATTTCTACAGAGCTATCCCTTTTTCATGTCGGTTGTAGGCCTAGCCTCCATGTAGGTCTTCATCTTCTTCATCACTTATATCTGGCCCAGTTAGAAAGGCCCACCCAGCACTTGCATCTGACCATGGGAGGAACACATCCACCACCATGTCAGAAAGGCATTCCCAGCACTCACATTTGACCATGGGAGGAACACATCCACCACCATGTCAGAAAGGCCCAGCACTCACATCTGACCATGGGAGGCCCAACCTACCACCATGTCAGAAAGGCTCATCCAACACTTATATCTGACCATGGGAGGCCCAGCCTGCCACCATTTCAGAAAGGCTCGTCCAGCACTTATATCTGACCATGGGAGGCCTAGCCTACCACCATGTCAGAAAGGACCAGCACTCACATCCAAACATGGGAGGACTAGCCTACCACCATGTCGGAAAGGCTCAACACTTATATATGACCATGGGAGGCCCAGCCTTCCACCATGTCAGAAAGGCTTTGCATATACATCTGACCCAGTCAGAAAGGCTCTACACTTACATTTTACCATGGGAGGCCCATCCTACCACCATATCAGAAAGGCTCTACACTTACATCTGACCATGGGAGGCCCAGCCTGCCACCATGTCAGAAAGGATCTACACTTACATCTAACCATGGGAGGCCTAGCTTACCACCATGTCAGAAAGGCTCTCAGACTCATCACTTCCTCTTGGAAGGAACCTCGATCTAGAGAACACTAAGCTTCTCCCTGAAGTACTCAAACTTCACTCTGGCCAATGGTTTGGTCAACACATCAGCTATCTGCTCATCTGTCGCAACATACTGGAGCTTCACTGCTCCTCTCTGCACCATATCCTTGATATAGTGATATTTGATCTCGATATGCTTCGACTTGGCATGGAACACCAAGTTCTCCAACAAATTCACACAACTCTAGTTGTCGCAATATATACAAGTAGCATCCAGCTAGAGATCAAATAAATCAGATAGTATCTTCCTCAACTGCACTACCTCACAACTAGCCGAACAAGCTGTGACATACTCTACTTCG
Organism: Pseudotsuga menziesii; assembly: GCA_001517045.1. NCBI lineage: Eukaryota > Viridiplantae > Streptophyta > Pinopsida > Pinales > Pinaceae > Pseudotsuga > Pseudotsuga menziesii. The sequence goes on along the minus strand of LPNX010209672.1, from coordinate 443,592 downwards.
ACTGTACTCAGTGCCATGCAAGACTGCTTCCTGCTAAACCAAGAGATCATACCTGATCGCATACTAAAGCAACACCCTGAAGTGCTCTTCCTATAGAAGGCACTATTTTCCCAATCTAAATCAACATAACCTTCCAAGTTAATCTTCTAATTTTCCTCTTACTTGATCCCATAATCAACTGTACCCTTCAGGTACCTTAGAATATGCTTTGCAGCAATCAGGTGAACATGTCTCGGATCTATCAGGAACTGGCTCAATGTGTTCACAGCAAAGCAAATATCTGGTCTTGTATTCGTCACATGCATCAAGGACCCAATCATCTGACGATACATCATAGCATCAACCGACTCTGATGAAGCATCACTCAATAGCTTCAGGTTCAATTCCATAGGTGTGGTCATGGCCTTGCAGTCCATCATCCCAAAACTCTTCAGGGTATCTACTGCATACTTCCCTTATCCTAGGAAGATTCTATCTATACTTTGCCACACCTCCATTCCTAGAAAGTAGTGCATCATACCCAATTCCTTCATCTCGAACTCGGCAGCAAGCTTCCTCTTTGTATCAGCAATCAACTCATCCACACCTATTACAAACAAATCATCTACATACATTAGGAGCATCACTGGGTTCCCTTATTCAACCTTGTAGTAAAGGTTAGAATCTTCTTTACTATTAGTAAAGCCCAAACTGGATAGGAAGTTGTCAATTCTATTGTACCATGTCATGGGTGCCTGTTTCAAACCATACAGGGATTTATTCAATTTACACACATGAGTCTCCCTGTCATGTGTCTCAAAACTGAGTGGCTACTCCACATACACTTCCTCTTCCACTACACCATTCAATAAAGCAGTCTTGACATCCATCTGGTGTATCTTCCATTTCATTACTGCGGCCAGAGCAAGTACTAATCTAATGGAAGTGTATCTATCTACAAGTGCAAAAGTTTCTTCATAATCTATTCCTTCTTTCTGGGAGAAGCCACGAGCCACAAATCTTGCTTTATGTTTCTCTGCATCATGCTTGATCTTGTAGATCCACTTGGAAGTCACAATAGACTTCCACTCTAGTCTATGGACAACATCCTAGACATCATTCTTCATGATCAACTGGTACTCCTCGATCATAGCATCCTCCCATTCTTTCTTCTATTTTGTTTCTTCATAGTTGGAAGGTTCTTTATCAAATATTTCACATGATAGGGCTACATAACCGGAGCAGGACCTGGTTCTTTTCCTCTCTTTGTGCATTTCTTTTGGAGCCCCATATCTTTCTGCACATTGGATAGCCTCTCGTACCCATGCAGGTTTCCTCTTGTGATAATTATTCTCTTGGGGTGGATCTATAGGTTCCTAGGGTTCTTCTATTTCTTGATCTTCATCTTGATTTGCATTGTTCATAGTTGTATCTTGAATTTTGGGTACTTATGTTTCTTCAGAGTCTTCAACTGGTCTCTTTCTGGATTTATTGTAAGTTGAATCTTCGTCAAATGTTACGTCTCTGCTAATGTTGATATTCTTGAATCCTGGGAAGTATATTCTATAAGCTTTTGAGCTTTCACTATATCCCACAAATATACCCTTCTTTCCAGAAGAATCTAACTTTGTCCTCTTTTATTTTGGAATGTGTATGTACATTGGACAACTGAATATTCTAGGATGGCTGACCTTTGGTTTCTTTTCAGAGAAGAATTCTTTAGGTGTCTTGTTTTCGAGTACTCTGTGTGGAGTATGGTTCTGTACATGCACCGCTATCTTGGCAGCTTCTGCCCATATATGCATGGGAATTTCTTGATCATGAAGCATTTCCCTTGCAGGTTCCATGATCGTTCTATTCTTCCTTTTTGCAACCCCATTCTATTGTGGATTATATGGAGTGGTCAACTCCCTCTTAATCCCTAAATCTCTGCATAACTCTTTGAATTCATTTGATGTGAATTCTCCGCCATTATCTGATTGAAAGGTTTTGATCTTCTTTTCTATGTGGTTCTTGATTAAGGCTTTGAATTCATTGAACTTGCTGAATACTTCATCTTTTTTCTTCAAGAAGTATATCCATGTCTTCCTAGAAAAACCATCACTGAAATAAACATAGTATACATACCCACTCAATGAACTTGATGACATCAGACTGTATACATCGGAGTGGATGATTTCCAAGATTCCTTTTGCCTTGCTCTCACTACTTGGAAATGTCTTCTTTGTGTTCTTTCCTTTCGCACATCTTATGCATACACCGTCATGTTTTATCTGTGTTTCTGGAAGACCTTCAACAGCTTTGCTCGCAAGTGGTAGTGCTCTATAGTGCACATGTGCAAACCTTCTATGCCAAAGTTCACTTGGCTCTACTGAGTCATGGACCAAGGCTTGTTCTGGTTGGCCCTTTAGCTTGTGTAATCATCCCTCTTGCTCTCCAATCACAACTACTTCATTTATAGTCTTTCCCTTTGGCCACATAATAACTTGGCCATCTACAAATGCAACCATTATGCCATTTTCATCCAATGCATACATGGAGAGGAGATTCTTCTTTAGTCCTAGTACAAACAAGACATCCTTCATCTTCAGACTTTCCAGAGTCTAGCTTATAGGAGGATTCACCACTACCTTTTATTGGATACTGGTAGTCATCCCCAAGTTTCACCTTGTGAGGTGACTCATGGTCGGACAGTTTCACAAAGGATTCTTTTATCTCGTCATATGTTTGGAAGCCCCACTGTCTATAAGCCAATCATTGCTTCCATGTGTGATAGTTCCTGTGAGAGCAGAAATCAAAACATATTCTTCATCACTTGAAGAATCATCACTTTCTTTTTTTATTCTCTTTATGGAAGGTTCATCATCCTCTGCAGCATGAGCATGATATCTTCTCTTGTTTCCTTTCTTATTATGGAAGGTTCATCATCCTCTACAGCATGAACATGATGTCTTCTCTTGTTAGATCTATTCTTATTCTTGGGACAATCTCTTGCAAAGTGTCCTCTTTCATCACATGTAAAACATCTGTATTTAGATATATCTTTCTTAGATTTTCTAGAGTTATCTTTCTGGTTAGAATTCTTACCTTTGGGATGATGATAGTTCCTTCTCCTTTTCTTGGAGTGTACTGTGAGAGCTTAATATTCACTTCCCATCTTTTCTTCTCAAGCTACTATTCGAGCTTCTTCTTGTGCGCATTCCTCCCACAATCTACTGAAGGTGACTAGCTTTCTTCTAGCACAAATCCCTTGAATGAAGGAGTCCCATGACCTAGGGAGACCATTCAAGGTGGTCATCACAATATCTACATTATCCACTTCTTCATCCACTACTTCAAGTTGTTGTGTGATCTGGAAGACCCTTGTAAAGTATGACTGTATGGTCTCCGCATTCTGCATCTTCACATTCTTCAACTGGTTCCTCAAAGTCATCTTCTGATTTATGTTCTTTCCTTCAAATAGCTTGGTCAGGGAATCAAACATAGCTTTAGGTGTCTTTAGGGATAACACCTATGGTATGAGGTGATCCTTGATTGAATCAGCAATAATCCTCTTAGCCATGACCAATTTATTTTTGTGTAAGGCCTTAGCCTCACCTCCATATGGAACTGGAACCTCTTCACTAATGTAAGAGTCCAACTCATTTTCTTCCAGGACCAGGGAGATCCTATACTTCCAAGCTCGAAATTTATCATCTCCCTCAAGATTTTCATCAATATTGGTGTGGTGAGACATCTTAACTGAGAACCTCAAATGGAAATACAAAATATTTAGATCTTACCAATTTGAGAAGCTGAAAACTGGATCTGGAGTTGATCTTCTATAGTGCTGGTTTTCTGGTTCTAGGGTAGATTAGGGTTTGACTTTCCTGTAGTTTTACCCAACCAAAAACCTCAATTTTTGTCTCTACACTTCGATTTTGAGGAGGAGATTAATCCTAGCCTGGGCTCACTCAAAAAATCCTCTTCAGTGAAAAGCCCTGATTTCCCGATGCAGTGGTAGGTCAAAAACTGAAAGTGCTCAGAATCAGATTCTGCTTCGATAGAAAGATGAGCCCTTCAATGGAGGTTCACCCTAGCCTCCTTTTGCTGATGGATTGTGGAGAGAAACCCAAAAAGTAAGAGTCCCTAGCTTCTGCAGCTGCACAGTGTCTTCTTCTTAGGTTATCTCTGATACCATGTTAGATTTTTATCAATTTAGATAGTATTATCTTAGGATCTTATCTGAGAGAATAACATGCACATTAATCAATCACAAGAGACAATAGACACAAATATTTTCCTCGGGGAAACTATAAAGGAGAAAACCCCCCAACTTCCTTAGAGATAGAATAAGCACCAATGGCAGCAGTAAAACCCAAAGATGGTAAGATGATCTCCGACAGTTGTTCTCTCTCTTATCCCAGCTCCTTCTCTCTCACTCATGCGCTACAATTGATTGTGAGTGACTGTGTGATAAATAGAGAGGCTCACTCTGTATTTATACTAGTTTTTGACTTGACAATAACTTACCAGGGCCGACTTCTCTAGGAGAGTCTAATAACCCTAGTACCCCACAACTGCAGGGACTTTAGCCTCTGATCAACTAGGAGGGTTAACCTCTATGACTTTACATGACTTGTTTACATTATTGATTCTTTTGATAGGAACATTGGGGACTAATTAAATACAATATATGAAATACATAAGTGAATACATTCTGAAGTTACAAATACATCAACAAAGAATTTCTCAAAAGGTTGATTGAGAGAGTGATTAATCTCAATATGCTACTAGATCTAGGAATAATGAATGCATCAAAATACTAGGAACAAATGCTTATCACTCTCAAAAAGAGATTGAGCTCCATATTAGGGAGAAGTCGTAATTGCAAAAGGAAGAGAACATTTAGAAGGATCCTTCAAGATCCACCCTTCTCACTCATGAAATGATAGTTTGAAAACCATAAATATAGGGTAACAAGACAATTTGAAGTTGCAAGAGAACCCTTCACACATCCAAGTCTTGAAGTATCCTTCCTTAATCGAAGTCCAAAAACATACTTCCCATGTCCAAGAATAGAGTATAAGGAACCTACCTTAAATATGAGTGAAAAAAGGGGTTAACAAGGAATTCAAAGGAGGACAAAAAAACTATAATACCAAAGGGCTCAAAAATATTTTCAAGAGGGGCATAAATTGCTATTACCGTAGATTTTCTCATTTACATAACCAAAATAATGTCTATTTTTGAATGTCTTCAATCATTAATCAATACTACTCTGTGGTGTTGTCACCATTGACTTCAATTCTCTTTATTTTGTTTGTTAGGCCATATAGCCTCTAAGAGATCATGTTCAAATATTGGTCAATGTTGTCAACTTTAACTTCATGTGTGCATGTGTGGCATCTAGAGCCTCCATTTTTCAAGTTTGATGCAAGTTGAGCTATAAAGAATTTCTCAAAATGTTGATTGGGAGAATGATCAATATGAATATGCCACTTGAACAAGGAATCATGCATCAAAATTATAGGAACTATTGCTTACCAATCTCAAAGAAAGATTGGGCTCCATGTTAGAGCGAGAAGCCATAATTGCATAAAGGAAGAGAATATTTAAAAGGATCCTTCAAGTTAAACAATCAATAGGGTAACAAGAGGATTTGAAGTTGCAAGAGCACTCTTCCCACGTCCAAATCCTAAAGCATCCTTCTCATGTCCAAGAATATAGGTTAAGGGCCTTGCCTCCAATAAGACATGAAAAAGGGATTAACAATAAGCACAAACATGGGCAAAAAATCCATAAGAACAAAGGGCTCCAAACATATTCAAGAGGGGCACAAAGCATCAAAAAGTACAAACGTAGCATCAAAGCAAATGAAGTGGTTCCAAGAACAATATTTACAAAAGGAAATTTTTCAAAGGCAATGAAGTAATAAAGATGGGGAAAAAAGGACAACCCCTAAGATAAAGAACCATGCTAAACAATGATGAAAAGAAAGTAATGGGTAGAGAACCTTGAAACCCTAAATGAAAGAGCATGGGTAGAAAGGAAAGATTAATATACTCAAAGAGATAGTTCCATAGGAAATAAAATGGTTCCTTCACCTTTAATAATAACCACATTAACATTGCATGGATTGATAAAAATACAAAGAAATATATCTCATGAAAAGGGAGGAAGTGTTTAAATAAACATGCAACTCGGTATTGTGATTATCCACTCTATAGAATTACATCCTCATAACCAAATGCCTCTAATAAGATTCATTATTTTTCCTCAATCCTTTCAAACTAATAAAAATACAAAATTCATAATTTTCATAATTTTCCCAATAAGATTCATGAGTTTTCCTCAATCCTTTCAAACTAATAAAAATACAAAATTCATAATTTTCATAATTTTTCCACAAAATTTCATAATATAGAAAATATCCAAAATACAAAATTCATATTTCAATAAAAATAAAAATAAAATAAAATAAATATATAATTTGTTAAATATATTATTCAAATAATTATTATAACAACTTTTAATAATGCTCTTTTTTTTACATCTCTTTAGTTCTTAACGTTAAATCTCAAATTTACCTTTTATCACTTACTTTTCGATAAAGTAAATAATTGTTATAACAACTTTTAATAATGCTCTTTTTTTACATCTGTTTAGTTCTTAAACTTAAATCTCAAATTTACCTTTTATCACTTGCTTTTCTAAAACTATCGTTTCTTATTATATAAGAATAATCAACCTTCATTGTTATTTGCTTTTGTAAAACTTCATCCCCTTTTATTTTATGAAAATGATCAACATCACTTAGAATCTCAAGTAGCAGCTAAACCGTGATGACAAAGAAGACCACATAATCATATCATGTATGATTTTTAACGTCGGGACCTATTTGCTCGACGATATGCATCGATCAGACGATCGGCCGCTTCGGACGTGACCGGTCATGCACGGCTGGTCGTCCGATCGGTGCATATCGTCGGTTCACTAGTGAACTCCATTTTTAACATGATATTATTTCGAACAATTATTTAACTATAAATTAACTCAATTTACTTGAAAAATATTTATTAATTAATTATATGATTGGTATTTTTTTATGTTTTCATAACTAATCCTATTGAGAATTATTTAATTTTACATTAACTCAATTTATTTTGATAAATATTTATTAAGTATTTGTGATAATTATTTATTAAACATTAATTTTACTAAGCAGTCATCAATTATTTAATTTTACATTAATTCAATTTCTTGACAAATATTTATTAAGTATTAATGATGATTATTTATTAAATATTAATCATGATTATGTTTTTTTATGTTTTCTTTAACTTCACATTAAGTCAATTTAACAATAATCAATTAATAAAGTTATTGTTTTAAAATTAAATTTTTCAACCATTATTGTATAACTCCACATTCACCTAATTTACAATGATCAATTAACAAGATAATATTATTGTTGCTCCAAAGATTGAATGTGCCCTATATTTTTATTATTTTAAAACTAGATTTTTCAACAATTATTTCATAACTCCATATTAACCCCATATAGAAAGAATCAATAAATAAGATAACATTATTGTATTTGTTGCTACATTGCACGTGTCGTGTATCAATATCAACAAACCGACAGTATCTAATTTCATCTGAACAAAATCAATGAAGTCGACCAGAAACCTAAATGAGAAATTCCACCCAAACAAGGAAATGAAGTTGGGCACAAACCTATGAAAGATAAGTTTTTGTTCCAGTTGGTGACAATCACTATGGTATTTCTACACAACTAAAGGCCTACCTTACTGTGTAATAGGCTCTGCAACTAGCAACTTGAAGAACATAAAACATACTTGGACAGGTTTCTGAAACTCGCCACATGCCATCCATACTAACTCCTAAGCTTCTCAATTCCAAACTTACGGATTTGAATCATGTTTTAAATAACTACGACCAACAAAATAACCAACAAGAACATGCCCACAATATTCATTGCAGGGATATTTCAAGTCAATAGGAGTAAATATAACATGCTCGACTAAAGGATCAGAAACATTAATTTATGGACACGATATGCATTGCAAGCAAAGTTCAAAGTTAATAAATTCATGGAGACACCATTCATTGCAAACACCTTTAGAGTTAATAGGTAGCAGTGGGATTGCACATTATAAGGCCTCTGCTTCCCTGGAAAAAAAGGGTCTAAGTCACATTATGATGCACGAGATCATTCATTAATTTTGAAAGATATGGTAAGTTAAAGGTTACCAGAAAAGGAATATTGGGTTTATCCGGAATTTGAGTATGAAGAATTTGATGGGAAGAAGTTGTTGAACCAAGATTCCTATGACATTGGTTGGGTTTTCCCCTAGCCACCAGTTGCGAAGTGATAATATTTTGAAACGGATTCCACCCTAAATCCAAAGGATTTCTTTCTAGGGGTGCACTATACTGAGGTTGATTATTTCCGACTGAAACAAGAATTGTAGATGCATGGGTAGTATTTCTTCCACCAAATAATGAGAAAGAAGAACTCCCAACTGGTGCAGTCGAAGTTTGACCAACATTTTTAAAACTAAACCATGTAAAGGGGTTTTGGCTTCCAGAAGATACACCAAAGTAAGTAGGTATTGAACCCACAAACTGTGAAGAAGTAGGAATATGTCCTCTATACCAAGGATAACCCTAAACAAAAGAGAGGGAACTACTAGGATTGTTTTGAAAATTTTGGAACAGAGGCGAGGACGTAAAAGGTACACTAGGTATGCTAGTAACCACATTAGAAGCTCTAGTTGTGGTATTCATAGATACAGGAGAACTAATCACTCGAGTATTCAGTGAAATAAAGGCTAGTGAAGTGAAATTCAACGACACTACTAGTGCAGAGTAAGTGTTTGATATTGGTACACTTACATGAGGAGGAGACAATCCTCCTGTTAACATAGTTGATGTGGGAGTGTAATTATATCCCGACCCTTCCCCTATGTTTTCCATGACAAAATCTAAAGGAATACCAATCCCGGGTTGACTAAACAAAAGTATTTGTACTAAAACTGAATCCTCTAAGTCAGTTAAAAGTGGGTTAAAGTTTCTTGCAAACTCTTCAGCTTATAGATCTTCGACCTCTATTGGTTGAGGGGTAGGTGTAGTATGTCTAATGAGTTCAGGTTCTCCAAGAATTTCACTTATCCTTGTTGATTCGAAAAGAATCACTTTTGTTAACTCGTCACCTTCAAGGTGGTGGTTGGGTATCCACTATAACTTGCAGAAGGTTCTGCAAGCTCCTTGACCTATGGAGGGATTGATCCTCCACAAGTAATGACTTCAATTAAACACACCTCGGGCCAATCTAAAATACATGCAACCCAAACAACACATTACTAAAAAATGTCTAAGTATCCAACCATGCAAATAAAGATACCTTCCAAATGGAAGTCTGGGATGATGAGGGCCCAAGACTAACTAGTGAAGGGTGAAGGATAGTAACCCGGGGTACACAATATAATCACCTTGGAGCAAGCATTTGAATCACCAAGCACTTTTCCAAATATTTGCACAGGGTTTCCTCCATGGGGGGGTCAATTGGTAGGCAATATCCTATCACGTCCATTCATACTGGGGAATAAACTACAATACATAAACGAGAAAATATATTTCCTTGTATTAAGGGGAGAAGGGGGCTTAATTATGTTATATATATATATATATATAACAATACAAATATTTAGGGTATATTTTATTACATTTCGTGGAGAAGCGGTGCAGGGGAGGTAGAGGGAAAATCAAGAGACAAGAGCGAGACAAGGGCATGCGGTATTGAGTTTGATGGAGAAGGGATACTCAATCAGGATGCAAGATAATTGATGTTAGTTATCTATTGAAGGGTTTTCATGTTGCTCATGTGCTTGGTTGATTAATGGATCTTCAAATTGTAAATGGAATTGAGGTAATGACCAACAATCAATTACCAATGACGCAAATATAAGGAACCACAACGATGAAGTCAATTAGGTGGAATACATGAGATGAAATGGACCAAAATCATCCACAAAAGGGAGTTTTAATGTAATGTCTCCATTTAAAAGCTTTCACAAAAACACACCCTTTATTTTTAGGTATTATCTTACTTAGATTGCTTACTCACAATCATATATGAATATTCTATGTGATAGATTTTAAGGACATAAAATGTTGGATAATAAATGACCTCTCTCCATGTTATGGTTATGCCTTTAATAGTTTGTTAAGCACTTACAAATATATGTATATAAATGTGAATTGCTTATTGAAACTAGATTAATTTTACCACATTAATTCAATATTAATATATAATCCTTGAAAAACTTATTAGTATAATATTACATACTAAGTACATACATAAATTATTAATCAAGTAAATTATATATATATATCTATATATATATGAATATAAGTCTATTTATTATTTTTATGATTAAAACTACTAAGATCGAAATCCTTTGAAGATCCTTTTTAAAGCTTGGCTAGATTTTTGGATTGATAAACATTATAAGTATACAAATTATATATACATCCAAAGTCCAATACTATGTTTCTTTTATGAATTACATAAGGTTATAGTGTAATTACTCTCAATGTAATTACTAGCAAAAGTGTTCTTAAAGTTTGGTTGGGTATGAAATGTATTTTTGGTGGTAAGTGGATTTCCTCCATGATTTACGCTTTGAATATATCGTACACCAGTAGAATTGATGGAAACCTTGACCTACTAGCCAACCAGCTGTGAGAATTCGTACTCCACATTAATTTAGTGCGTGGCGAGGTAGATAGCCAATTGTGAATTCGTACTCCGTATTAACTTATTCTCATCTTTCATGAAAGCTTGCAAGGCAAGTCACCCTTAGGAACTTTCTGGATGGAATTTGTTCAAATGACCATGGAGGGTTTTTCCTCTCCGAGCATTTCACTATTGGATCCTGTTGCTGCCGCAACTTTTCCTCCCCGATTTTATTTTTACTTAAACTCTGGGACCCCTCCTCATCATTTTGCTTGGATTGATTGTTAAAGGCTTGACCCCTCGAACATACCTGTTCGTCTTGAAGTTGAATACCCGCTATTTTGTTTGCCTTGTTCAGTTTAGTTTGGGTCGTATGGTCTATTTAATACCCATAGAACATGAAAATTTTGCCTTAGCAAAGAAAAATGTTTTTGGCTGCAATTGATCCTTAACGCTGTTGGTTTTCGCTTTGGATTGGACCTCTTTCGGAAGATGTTGAACCTCAACTCACCCGCCGTTGTGGCTCCTTGATCAAACTTTATGCCCGATTGGAGTTTCATCCGACGCCCGATTCGTGTTTCGATCGCTTGCTCCTAAGTTTCTAATGGCTCGCCGTTGCGGCCGGGAGGATAAAGTCAGCCCCGATTAGAGTTTCACCCGATGTCCGACTCATTGCTCTTTTCTCCCGCCCGCGTCGCTCATCCTTTGCATCATCCGTCGTTGCGGGTGGTAGAGAAATCTAGCCTCCGATACCCTCCTCTCCGGCGTCCGGTTGCCTTTATCACCCGTATTGTCACTTACCTGGTTCTTATGCTCCTCCGCCGTTGAGGCTCCTAAAAGCCTTGTCCCATCCGATGCAGAAGTCTGTTCTCATCCGATCCAAGTATCGCCCGACCGCCGATGTATTTTTGCCGCGAGTTCTCGCTCGGATGAACCAGGCCAGCCCCTTGTGGATTTATCATTATGGTTAGAAATTTTAGATGCCTAACATCTCTATTTAGTGGATAATGCACCAAAGTTGTATGTAGAGAGAATCCCATAGATCGCTGAAGCAACGTATCGCAAAGAAAAGGACAACATAAACGGATGACAGAGGCACCGGTGAGGCATTTTCAGTAGTGACTGTCAGAAGGTAAACGCCTGTGGAAATGATGGGGAAAACGTAACGACCAGAGAGGAAGCTGAATCGTGAAGGGTCCTGAAAGATCACACGCTGAGGGCAGCCCAGGAGACAGGAGTGGTGTTTTAAATATTGGGAAGCCTGACTGAAAGGGGGCTTTTTCCCCTGGAAAAAATTGTAAATGTTGGCTTCTAAGAGGAACTACTTCGTTTTGCAAAAGAAACTGCAATTCTACCTGGTTGGAGAAAGTGAAATGGAATGTATCAATGCGTTTCAATGAATGATGTTGGAGAGGAACTATTTCGTTTTCAGCTGCGTTTCATTTACTATGAGAATGTTTAATTTCCTGAACCTATGTTCTTATTGAATGTTCTTTGGTATTTTCATGATCTTTCCATGTGAGTAATAATGGTATTCATACAGCAATTGGCTACCTGGTTGTTAAATATTTGTGATTGCTCATGTGTCTGAAAGGACTATCAGCTAACTGTAATACTTCATACTGCATGTGCAAAAAATTGAATTACTCACTTAAAATTGATGGCTCGCTCCCTAGTGTTAGATTAGACAATTAGTTTCTTTCTCATTGTATATGATTTGGTTGCCTGCGGGTCTAAGACGAGAGGTAAGAACCTGCGCATCACATCGTGACCGCCCCTCGTAGTCTAATCACCTTGCACTTAGTTAGGCACGTGCATTTCATCTCTTAAGTTAAAATACAAAAAACTCGGTGGACCGGGCCGCAACCGGTAAAGCTTTGTTTTGTTACTTGACTCACGGTAGCCGAACTACAAACCGGATGGATTCCCTATACCAAACAGTCAGCGGGCTAGTTGGGAACGCTGATTGGGGAGAATCCCTTACTGTTGTTGCCTGCGATTTTCTAGGCCTCAACAGTTTTGGCGCTAGAAGGAGGGCCGCCAGTGCATGGCTGGCCGAGGAAACCCGTTTTACAGAGAACATTCTGCTGGTTACAGTTCTGAAAGTAGTGGACCGCGTAATCCATTTCCAGAAGAAGAAAACAGAGAACATCTATATCCTGTTCGCAATGAGATTGTAAATGATCTAAGAAGACATACCCGTGCTTATGTAAAGAAGATTGGAGGGTTTCCAATTATTCCCGAATTGCCTAGAAGAGAGTACAAGAAGAAAGACCATCCTCTGATTGAAGATTCAATGTTGGTTGGAGACTGGGAAGAGCTTGTGGAAACTGCCTTACAGGAGGTTGAATTGCCTTTGAACCAAATAGGCCTAGACACTCCTTACAGCTCTCCTGTTCACACCCCTGTTGTTTCACCCCCTCACTCTCCACCTAGACTCATGGCCAGTGTTAACGCCAATCAACCCCCACCAAATCCTCCACCACCCTCATGGAAAGCCAGATCGCCTTTGAATCTGACCCCACCTTTGCATGACCTACCCCAAGCCTTTGAGAAGCTACTACCCAAATTTGACCCAAACGAAAAAATCCTGGTGGATGATCATCTACAGAGTTTCTACTTGGCATTAGAAGGACTGAGGGCAGGGGAGCATGAAGATGTGGTTTGTAGACTATTCCCGCATACCCTCAAAGGAGCTGCGGCCTCGTGGTATTTTGGATTGCCCGCCAATTCAATCCTAGACTGGGATACTTTCGAGAGAATATTCAGAAGCAAGTATGCCATCCAAAAGACTCACGCTGCCCTCATGAAAGGACTGTGTGCATTGAAGAAAGAGAAAAAAGAAAAGGTGCACAGCTTTACACAAAGGTTTGCAGCATATCTAAAAAATTTCTCTGAAATAGATAAGCCTTCAGACAAAGTACTGATTGAATACTATACTTCAGCTTTGGGTCCTGATTTATCCATGTTTGCAAAAGGTAGGGCCAAGCCTACTTTGACGGAGACTTATGAAGAGGCAGAAGTGGTGGAGTCTGAAAGGGAGAGCGTTGAATATTATCCTGAACAGTCAGGGGAGAAAAGGAAAACCTTACTGTTTACTAAGCCCAAAGAGGATAAAGCACCAGACTATGAAGGTATGGCCAAAATGGTGCAAAATCTCTCTAACAAGATCATAGATTTAGAGAAGGAAAAAGAAGCACAAAAGTTTTACAGGCCATACTATAATAAAAGAGAAGACAGCAATCAGGCCCAACCTCCTCCTCAAAGGAATGCATCCATGAATTTGACAGACATAGGTATGGAAAATTTCTGTAGTTTTCATCAGCAGCCTCACTCCGAAAAGAACTGTCCGCAATGGATAAATTCCATGACATTGGTCATGAATCAGATGTTGGATTCCAGACTGACAGAAGAAGATGATGAGGAGAGGAAAGAAAGTGTTGCTTCCACTTCTACAAAAGAACAGGAGGAAGAGACTATGGCATTATGGAGTTCCATTTTCGTGCTCGACGCTGAAGAGGAAAATACTCAAGGACGCAAAGGGGTTAGAGAGGCTAACGTGACAACTAGAAGTAAAGGGACGGTTAGTGATGACAGCCTTTTACTTCCAAAGATCAGGAGGCTGCAAAGGAATGTCAGGAAAAATTTTCAAGACAAGGCCTTGGCTGATCAGATACCGGAATTCACTATTACCAGCCGAGACCCTAGACAGAACAGAACATCGCCTGAGTCAAATCAAGAGAATGTGAGTGCTGGTAAATCTCAGCCTACTAGATCACAAATTGAATATGACGTTGTTGAAGATTTGAAGAAGGTGAAAGCAAACGTCCCATTGTTCGAAATGTGCAAAGTACCGCAACAGAAAGAAAAACTGCTGAAAGCACTTGAAACGTCTGAAGAAAGGCTGCCCACTGAAAATCAGCCCCGGGATGAAGAAGAAATCGGAGAAGCTAGCACCGGAGGTATGTCTAAAACTAAACATCCACCTTTCCTCCTGACATTTGAAGTTTTCAATCATAACGTGTACAATTGTCTAGTAGACTCAGGGGTGTCAATTAATGTCATGCCCATATCGGTATGCAAGAAAATAAATGGGCAGCCTAAGCCATCCACGTGGAGGGTGGTGCAATTGGATAGGACAGACGTTAAGGTGACTGGTGAAATGGAGGACGTCCTAATTCGCCTATTATCTGATAGCAGAGTATGCCCAGTTATTAACATCGTAGTGGCTGACATACCAAATGCTTACGGCCTGGTCCTGAGTAGGGATTGGTCAGCTAAATTAAATGGGTATTTCGCTTCAGATTGGTCACATCTCTGGTTACCATACAAAGGAAGTCCAAATCAAATCAAAGTTTTGAGAGAACCTTACATGAAGTATAACATCACTCAATTGGATGAGAAGAATGTACCGGTTGAATCTGTACTGGGAAACTACTTTCTTGAACTAGAACCAGGGAATTATCAAGCAGAAGAAGCTAGCAACACATCTGACACTCAGCCTGATCTCCTTCATTTTTCTCAGGCTAATGAGCTTGACTGTAAAATAGTAGATTTAGTTGTAGGAGTAAATTCATTTTCAGTAGATAACGCTTTCTGGACTCTATATTTTGATGGATCAAAGACGTTAGAAGGGTCAGGGGCTGGCTGCGTCCTTATTGATCCACAAAAAAATAAACACTTCCTTTCTTGTAGATTAGAGTTTGAGTGTACTAACAATACAGCCGAATATGAAGCACTAGTGCAGGGACTCAAGAAAGCGATCGAGCTAGAGGTTAGTAATTTAAAAGTTTTTGGGGACTCAGAAATAGTTGTGAAACAAATAAGAAATCAAATACATTGTGTCTCCCCTCACTTGAAAGCTTACCAAAACGAGGTATGGGATTTGGTTAGACAATTTCATGCATTTAACATTATTTCAATCCCAAGGATAAAAAACGCAGCTGCTGATCTTTTAGCTACATCAGCTGCCAGGCTGGTTCCCACTAATAACAAATGCTCTATTGAATTACTTTTCAGGCCTTCAGTACTGGACATGATCACCAGCCTGCGAGTATTTGACGATGATCAGCAGATAATTGAATGCTTGACAAACGATGAAGTCTTTAAAGGGGCTATCATAGATGATGAGGAACATCAGGCTGAAATAAAATATAACAATTTCATTCCCAAAGGAGTCAGGACGTTGGAAAAAATGTTTGACTTGAATGAGAAATTCAAAAGACCCGCTAATGTGAAGACGCACAGCTCAACTCTACAGTTTGAGCTAATTAACTTAGGGACTGAAACGGATCCCAAGTTCGTCAACCTCGGTAAAATTTGTTCACCCGCGGAAAGGGACAAGTTTCTCAGTCTGTTTAAGCAGTACAAGGATGTCTTCGCCTGGACGTATGCAGATTTGAAAACTTACGACACTAGCATTATTAAGCATATCATTCCTATTAAAGCGGGCATTAAGCCATATCAACAGCCGTTAAGAAAAATGCACCCCAAGCTGGAGCCGCTGATTCAAAGCGAGGTGAAGAAATTGCTAGACGCCAGGATCATCTTTAAAGTCAGGCATTCTGAATGGGTGTCAAACCTGGTACCTGTCAGGAAAAAGTCAGGAGAAATCAGACTATGCGTGGACTTCAGAAACTTAAACCGCGCCTCGGATAAAGACAACTACCCGGTACCTCCCATGGAGCAATTGCTTCAGATGGTTTCTGGTTCCGAAATGTTTTCATTGTTAGATGGTTTCTCTGGCTACAACCAAGTATTGGTATCTGAAGAAGATCGATTGAAGATGACATTCAGAACTAAATGGGGAACTTTTTCATATAGAAGAATGCCCTTTGGACTGATTAATGCTGGCGCAACATTTCAGAGAGCGATGGACATAGCTTTTCGCGGACTGATTGGGCGAAGTGTGGTGGTCTACCTGGACGACATCACTATTTTTTTGAAGAAAAGAGGGGAGCACGCGTTCCACTTAAAGAAAATCTTTGAACGCTGCAGAAAATATGGTATTTCCCTCAATCCTAAGAAGTGCGTGTTCACGGTTACCGAAGGCAAGTTACTGGGGCATATAGTTTGGAAGAGGGGTATATCCATAGATCTAGAAATAATTAAGGCTATTGAGCAAATCCCTATGCCTCATAACAAAAAAGGGATGCAATCCTTCATGGGAACGATAAATTTTGTGCGTAGGTTTGTGCCTGATTTTGCCCAGACTGTTAAACCATTACAGCAGATGGTTAAGAAAAATACACAATTTAAGTGGACTGAAACAGAAAAGAATGCTTTTAGTAAAATAAAGACTGTTGTTGCACATGCGCCCTCTCTGAAAAGTCTAGATTTTGACAAGGATTTTATTATATATACATTTGCGTCCGATGATTCATTGGCAGCTGTACTTACACAAAAGGAAGACGGGGGTGATGAATGCCCAATTTCTTTTATGAGTACTGGGCTGCAAGGAGCTGAATTAAACTACCCAGCCATTGACAAATAGGCATACGCAGTATTTAAGGAAGTCAAGCAATCAGGCCTTATATACTAAAAAATTGAACCAAGGTAATAGTCCCTTACCCAGCCGTAAGATCCCTTCTCATTCAAAAGGAATTGGGAGAAAGAAGGGGCAAGTGGGTGACAGCCCTTCAAGAATACGACTTGGAATTCAAACCAGCCACTATATTGAAAGGTCAGGGGTTATGCAAGCTAATGACTGGAAGCAGTAATGATGAAGAACAAGCATGGGATGATGAAGTTGAGTTGCATGTAATGGATGTTTGTCCTTTATTTACAGCTCCTGAATCTTGGTATAGAGACCTTGTACATTACCTGCAGTCAGGGGTGTTTCCTGAACATTGGAGTTCCAAACAAAGAAGAGCTTTGCGTCTAAAGTCAGCTTCCTACCAACTCGTAGAAGGCATATTATTCCGAAGAAACTATGATGGAGTCCTTCTAAGATGCTTGGAAAGAGAAGACGCTGAGAAAGTAATGTATGAATTACACGATGGTCTAGCCGGCGGACATTATTTAGGAGACACTACAGCCCACAAAATCCTTAGGGCCGGTTACTATTGGCCAACGCTCTTCCGAGATGCACATGCGCACGTCAGAAAATGTGATACTTGCCAAAGATGTGGTGGAAGACAACCTAGAGCAGCAGCACCTCTAAAGCCTGTAATGATTACGGAGCCTTTCGAGCAATGGGGAATAGACATCATTGGAGAAATAAAGCTGAATTCCTCCCTGCTACACAGGTATATTCTTACTGCAACTGATTATTTCACCCATTGGGTCGAAGCTATCCCCTTGCGCAAGATAAACAAAGACGAAGTCATCAGTTTTCTACAAGATCATATCATGACCAGGTTTGGGGTTCCAAGTTCATTAGTTTTTGATAATGCTAAGTACTTTTCTTCCATTAAGATTACTGCATTTGCTCATGAGAAAGGTATAAAATTACACTATTCTTCTAACTATTATCCGCAAGGGAATGGCCTGGCTGAATCCTAAAATAAAAACCTCATTAGAATCCTGAAAAAGACCGTCATAGAAAACCAGCAAAGTTGGCACTCGGCCTTACCCAATGCCCTGTGGGCTGACAGAGTCACCCCCAAGTCTGCAATAGGAGTGTCACCCTTCACCCTTGTATACGGTAAGGAAGCTATCTTGCCCCCCAACATCATGCTCCCATCTTCCATACTAGCTCAGAAATCTAAGGGGTCAGATGATGAGGTTCTCCAAATAAGAATATACAATCTTCTGAAGGCAGAGGAGGCCCGATCCAAGGCTAGAGAGAGTTTCCAACAGCAGCAGGAGGTAGTGAAGAGATGGTTTGACAAACATAAAGCTGGAAAAAGGGACCTGGAAGTGGGAGACCTTGTTCTCAAATGGGATCATCCCCATGATGAGAAAGGGAAGCACACTAATTTCCAACAGTTATGGGTAGGTCCATTTCAAATCACCGCTAAACTTGGCCCTGCTACTTATATGTTACAAGATTTACAGGGATGGGAGGAGAACCTGCCAGTTAATGGTCTGGTTCTCAAACCTTATTTTTCTTAAGTTGTTTTTGAGCTTTCTCACTTGTACATAAATAAGCTGTGTTGAGTTATGATTTCATTTGTTTTAATTTGAGTCTTTGTTTTCAATAAAGGTGGTTAACTCGTGGTTATGTGGGGAACTCTAAATTTCTGGAAATAGTAAACATTTGTTGAATAATTAGACTGTGGGTTTCCATGTGAATTCCTTCCACCAAATAGTTTCTCGAAATATTTGTGTGCATTGAGGTCCTGTTTAAACCCCTGTAGCGTCAATCAGATTCAAAAGTCTAGAATACTATGCTGAGGCTCCATACACTTTACACTTGAAAGTTTGACAGGCGATGACAGGGGACCCACGAAGAAGAGCAAGATGAACAGAGTGTTAAATATAAATGATCCCATGCCAGGAAATGAATGCCAGAAGGCAGATAAGAGTCAGAATTCCTATGAAGACATCATGCTTCAAAGCTAAATCTAGATCATAAAGTACTAATTTCCCAATGATCCTCTCCGTCCGTGAGCTGAAACTTTAAACACACCGCTCACACAAAGGGGCACTATGGGATAGAGGATCCTAAATTAAAATTCAGTAAGAAAGGCACGCATGAAGACTCGCATTAAAAGGGGACAAAACCCAAAAGCATAAAAGTTGCTAAAATGGCATGGGAGTGAGGAACAAATGAAATTTTCTGTTCATCACCTGCTACAATCCTGTGGTGTCCAATGTCGTTGGCTACCTGAAAGCAAAATTAATAATGAACTCATATTTTGGCCTCAGCAGAGTTATCCGGACTCTAAAATATTGACTTTCATCGTCCGAACTGGACCGATATCAATGATTAAGGTACACACTTCTGTTATTGAGAAATCTGTATAGCTGGAAGAGTTCAATGGATACATTTTTTATGGAATAGTCTGACATTCAAGAAATAAATCACCCAGAGATCTAGGTTCACCAGGAAATTGCCAGTTGTTGCTGCCGCAACTTTTCCTCCCCGATTTTATTTTTACTTAAACTCTGGGACCCCTCCTCATCATTTTGCTTGGATTGATTGTTAAAGGCTTGACCCCTCGAACATACCTGTTCATCTTGAAGTTGAATACCCGCTATTTTGTTCGCCTTGTTCAGTTTAGTTTGGGTCGTATGGTCTGTTTAATACCCATAGAACATGAAAATGTTGCCTTAGCAAAGAAAAATGTTTTTGGCTGCAATTGATCCTTAACGCTGTTGGTTTTCACTTTGGATCAGACCTCTTTCGGAAGATACTGAACCTCAACTCACCCGCCGTTGCGGCTCCTTGATCAAACTTTACGCCCGATTGGAGTTTCATCCGACACCCGATTCATGTTTCGATCCCTTGCTCCTAAGTTTCTAATGGCTCGTCGTTGCGGCCGGGAGGATAAAGTCAGCCCCGATTAGAGTTTCACCCGACGTTCGACTCATTGCTCTTTTCTCCCGCCCACGTCGCTCAGCCTTTGCATCATCCGCCGTTGCGGGTGGTAGAGCAATCTAGCCTCCGATACCCTCCTCTCCAGCGTCCGGTTGCCTTTATCGCCTGTGTTGTCACTTACCTGGTTCTTATGCTCCTTCGCCGTTGCGGCTCCTGAAAGCCTTGTCCCATCCGATGCAGAAGTCTATTCCTGTCCGATCCAAGTATCGCCCGAGTGCCGATGTATTTTTGCCGCGAGTTCTCGCCCGGATGAACCAGGCCAGCCCCTTGTTTATTTATCATTATGGTTAGAAATTTTAGATGCCTAACATCTCTATTTAGTGGATAATGCACCAAAGTTGTATGCAGAGAGAATCCCATAGATCGTTGAAGCAACGTATCGCAAAGAAAAGGACAACATAAACGGATGACAAAGGCACCGGTGAGGCATTTTCAGCAGTGACTGTCAGAAGGTAAACGCATGTGGAAATGATGGGGAAAACTTAACGACCAGAGAGGAAGCTGAATCTTGAAGGGTCCTGAAAGATCACACGATGAGGGCAGCCCAGGAGACAGGAGTGGTGGTTTAAATAACGGGAATCCTGACTGAA